>JAVQKC010187691.1:0-10138 GCA_036025475.1 Philypnodon macrostomus | reverse complement strand
CTTATAATACAGCCCACAGAGGGTCTCAGAGTCTCATTATAAACCCTTATAATACAGTCCACAGAGGGTCTCAGAGTCTCATTATAAACCCTTATAATACACCCCACAGAGGGTCTCAGAGTCTCATTATAAACCCTTATAATACAGCCCACAGAGGGTCTCAGAGTCTCATTATAAACCCTTATAATACAGCCCACAGAGGGTCTCAGAGTCTCATTTGAAGCCTTATAATACAGCCCACAGAGGGTCTCGGAGTCTCATTTGAAGCCCTTATAATACAGCCCACAGAGGGTCTCAGAGTCTCATTATAAACCATTATAATACAGCCCACAGAGGGTCTCAGATTTTCATTATAAACCCTTATAATACAGCCCACAGAGGGTCTCAGATGACTTCTGGTTTGCTGTACCTTTAACAGAGTATTTATTTTTGCTCAAATACAAAGTCAAAATATCAGGTACTGCAGCTTTAGATGGTCCGTTTTTACCTCATGGGGTGCGTAGGCCACGTGGGCTGCACTGGGGTGGGCAATGTCGAACTGGGGCTCATAAGCATTGCACTGTAGATGTTAGCCGCTACGACCAGGATGCACAGCAGGATGGGACCAATGATAGCACCCTCCAGACCAAGGTAATACGCTCCACCCGCCACTGCCAGGCCAGTCAGGTACGGGTGACCGCCCCTGAGAGAGAAGTTAATATGAATATGATAATGATAATATAACACTCAAAGCCCTTTACAATTGAGTCTATTATTCATTAGCAATAACTGCCCTGGTGTATGAATGTTTATGGTTTTTGCTGTGATTTAGGCAGGAGTTTTTAAAGAGAAAAATGACTCTGTGAACACACCCAGAGATGTCAGAGTAGATGGCGGTGTCCACGAAGTAGGTTGGTAGTAGATGACACACAAGCAGCAGCAGGGCCTTGACACCTTCGCCCTGAGCCAGCCACAGATCGCACACTGCTGGCACGGCCGCCCAGTACGTGCCCAGAAATGGCACAGCACCCAGGATGGCAGCCAGCGCTTCAGGGGCAGAGAAAGTGTTGATTCAAAGGCAAATACAATACTCAAGAGTGGCTTGGCAGGTGCAGGTAAAGTGGCTTTGTGACCTCCTGTGTGCAGACTCACCAGAGGGAATGAATACGATGTTGATGCCAAAGATGGTGTGAGTGAGCCAAGTGTAGAGGCCGTAGAAGCAAGCCATTTTCAGGGAGGCATCAAACACTCCCCTGTCAAAGAAAAATACTTAATAACAGAAAAATATCCCCTTGCTCACAAATGTTTTAACTGTTACTACCTTATAGCCTCTTCTACCGACTGGCCGATGATATTAGAGGAGGGTCCGGGCTGGGACAAGGGGGTCAGGCTGATCACCCATTTAACAGGTTTATAGTATTCGCCACTGGAGCTCAGCAAATAGAAGAGGGTGGTCAGGAAGATCACCTACACACACACACACAGACAGATCTTTCAGTATACTTAATAGACTGTAGAGGCCTGTAAACACCAACATCCTGACACCATTCTATCAGAATCCATATTAAATAGCTCAGTAATTTGAGCTATTGGAGCTCGTCTGTTGGACCGGACAACACAGACCAGCTTTTGCTCCCCATGCATCATTGAGCTTCAGCCACCCATGACCTCAGTCGCCAGGACCACACACGAGCTTCAGTTTTGGATATGTTCTGACCCAGTCACCCAGCCATTACAATTTGGCCCTTGTCAAAGTTGCTTACAGTGTATATGACAGGTTACTCACCACCTATAGTTATGATTTTGGTAAGAATTTTATTTAGAATTCACTGGTTTGGCTTTAGAAGATGAAAAATGATCCTTCCTCATTTAAAAAGAATGTAGCCAGCATGACATCACAGGAGTTGAACGGTCATGATTTTACTGAACAATCGTATAGATGGAATCTTGGACTCTCCCTCCCGTGATGTCACTTTTTATTTTGAAACAGCTTAAATGTTCATCTTTTTCTTAACAAAGAAAATCTCTATAGGCTTAAGACTCATTTTTACTCATCACGGATAACATCACATTGAACTATGTAAAAATTACAATTACAAAAACCTGTCATATGCACTTTAAATCCCCTATCCCACCCCCCATCAGGTGCCACGATGAAGAGACACTGTGCTAATCACTTAAGTGTAGATTACAGATAAATGGTGTGAGCGGTTATATTGAGACATATTCATACCAGACTTAAGGCAAAGTTGAGCAGCGCAGTGCCACTGTGAAACAACACTGTGAGGAGGGTGGTCGTCGTGGAGATGAGGAGGCCAACATTTCTGCTCATGACCACCCACAGAGACTCCAGGATCTACACAAACAAATGTAGACAAAGAAATCAACCTAATGCAAAGGGAAGCGTTTCGTAAGACAGTAGGCGGGGCTTACGTCCAGGGTCACTCACTTCACTTGTTAGCCATCGACTGAAAACCCAAACCCCTAGTTCTTATCTTAACTATACCCATAACCATAGCCCTAACACTTAACTATACTCAGAACCACAGCCCTAACACTTAACTATACTCAGAACCACAGCCCTAACACTTAACTATACTCAGGACCATAGCCCTAACACTTAACTATACTCATAATCATAGCCCCAACACTTAACTATACTCATAATCATAGCCCCAACACTTAACTATACTCAGGACCATAGCCCTAACACTTAACTATACTCAGGACCATAGCCCTAACACTTAACTATACTCAGGACCATAGCCATTTCAAAATCAGCATAAATGTTGCATGAATACATTAGAGTCTCCATGGCAATGTTCTCACTAAGCCACGCCCACCCGAATGAAACCGTTTATGCAAATACTTCAATAGGGGAGCACTGTACTCACAGAAAGCAGGGTTTCAATGTTTTCTTGTAAAAAGGAGGCGATGTCTTTCCAGTCCAGGATGTCCACTAACCAGCTATTCGGTCTCATCATCTTGGGCCCACGGTGGCCTCTAGAGTAGGTAACGTTCTGAAAATATTGGATGTTAAGCATGTATTAGAATGCTGAAACAAAGCACTTAAATATTCATGTTTTTTTTAAATGATGAAATTCAGCACTTTCAAGTTTCAGGTGTTTTTTCAATCACCATACAACTGGACCTTTGGTGATTAAAGAGTTTCACTAAATAGTTTGAAGACGTACATTAAAGTTATTTAGGGAAAATAAATATTATATAAATAAATAATATATATATATAAAATTGTCATCCTCTAGTGCGAACCTTGGTGCGGACTCTTAGGCGTGAAAACGACATTAGTCATTTGTTGTGATATAAATGGTTAAAAACTCAAGATTTTTTCAAACCACCCAAACACTTTTCAAACCACTCGTACAAACCCTGTATTTAATCTCTCACTTTGACTGTTTGCAGTTACCTTGACAAACCAGGAGTGGTACAGTCTGTCCCAAAGCTCCAAAACCTGTTTCTCAATGACGGCTGTGTTGTTCACCTTCTCTCCTAACATCTTATGAAGCTGCACACATTGAAATATTGTTATCAAAATGGCAAAAGTTGCTTCTGTATTTGTAAAATCCTATACGTACTTTCTGTGTTATATATTCTCTGCCGTGCTGATAAACATTGGTAGCAGCAGAGTTCAAAGCCTTTTGGACAACACGGGCCTCTGGAAGCCAACTGTAGGAGGAACCAATGTTTAAATGCAATACAGATGTTTCAAAACCCCCAAATTTATGAAGAAAACTACATAAAGTCTTACTTGGCCCACTCTGGGTGGTTGGAGACAGTCTCATTGATGAGATTGCTGGTTACCTCGATTATGTGAACACTTTCATGATGCACCTACAAACATAAAGACAAACAATGTATTTTAAAAAACTGTGATTTCAAGGTTATAAATGATATTAGCACATTCGATCGGTTATATTATGTTTTTTTTTGTGGTATTATAAAATTCCTAAATTATGCGTGAAGAGCTCAGAAACCCACTCCAGGGATGTTTTTGTTGAGAAAACGACATTGTAGAAATTTAGCATTATAGGACCCCTTTAAACAAAAGTATCATACCATCGCAGTGAGCAGCAGAGCCATAAGCAGCGTTCCCATGACCAGGAGGAAGATGATGAAGATGCTGATGATTTTATCCAGAGAACGCTCCAACCAAACAATCATCTGTGTTTCAAAGATGATGGAAAAGGGAGCAGAAGAGAAAGACATACATTTTTAAGTATATTTGCAGATAAACACTGCCGAGTCTCATGGAGAAACCTGGGTAGTTTGTCTTGACATCTACAGCTGCCAAAACTGCAGAAGCATTATCATGTTTTAAACAACTCAGGTTTCTCTATGCCATAAACCAGAATTAAGACAACGTATTAAAAGCTCTAGTAGTAACCGTTAAAATCACACAGAAAAAAAAGTACATGGGAAGTTAGGCAGCAGTTTCTTTGTGGCAGAATAATGTGCAGCAAATGCCTCTCGGAAAATTATGAAAAAAATAAACATAAAAAGCATTCTACATGTTCCAACTAACATAAACTAGCCTCCCCCTTCAGCTCTGGCCTTAACTATATATCAGCCATTTCTGTGAACATGCAGCTTAAGCCAAATCTTCCAGTAAGGTCAGGACAAATACAGCCTGGATACATTCATGACCATAGCTTCCTGTTTGAATATTATGGCAAAAAGCAGACATTTAAAGGCAATGAGAGGGTGATGACAGTGGATGGGTAAAGCACAAGACCAAAGCTACTACAAGTGTGAGGTGTGCACTCCCAAACACACATAACTGATCCATATGTGCTTTCTCTCAACAGTCTCACAGCAGCATTCCTTACACCATTACCTGCTTGTTAAGCCAATGCCAGAGCTTTGGTTGGGAGGAGACAGAGAGACATTGGGTAGATTATTTTTGGTAAAGATTTGTGCAGCAATATTCACTCATGTGCCGGTGAGACAAGAACACAATTCCGTTTATAAGGCAGAAAGACCAGGAAATGAACATATCAGGCAGAGTTAATACAATACTATCACAAACTCAACATACCTCTATCCCAAAGGCCATTAGTTAGAGTAAAGCCATTACATTACTTTGGTTTTTATTTGTAGTGAGTAGCGGTGGGTGTCAGATTTGTCAATGTACATCCAATCATGATATTTATTTGCATTGATACAGTAAAAACGATGAGCTGAGCATAAATGAATGCACTGTATCACGATTCAACGTTCATCCCGGGTTAGCAGATCGACATAACTTAATATCTCAATTTTTATCGCCATATCGCCTTCCAGCATTAGATTGAAAATGGCTGACGCACCAAACAGCATAGTTCGACTTTAGCATAATCATCTTATAAATGTATATCTATAGTGTATACAATCTTCTAAATCTGGGGAGTCCATGTTTAGTGAGTGATGTATTCCGGGTGGATTAAAAAAGACCAGGTTAGGTTCTACCCTGGATGCCCTTCAGCAGCCTTGGATTTACTCAGGTTTGGGACTGGCACGTGAAGATTTTTGTGCTTGTTATGGAGCCAAACATAACTGCTTTGTGGACATACTTTAGAGATCCCCGAGATAAACAAGCCTGATGAATGTTTTCAACTGTACTTTGTAGCTACTGTGGAAAAAAACATAACCACAATAGTGACTGGGCATATGCCTGGATGTGGCTGTATGAAATTGGGAAGAAATCTACCAAAGACACAAGTCTCTGGATAAAGACAGTACCTTGGTGTCAACACGCAGCAAAAACTGGGCCAAGCCTTTAATGGGTCCAGGAAGTAGGGCCTCTTCTCTCTCTCGACTAAACCTCTCCACCACAGTCCACCAAGTCTTCAGAGTCCGCTCTGCAAAGCTCTTCAAGCCAAAGTGAACCACCAGCTTCTTCAGGACCCAAACTAGTACATATTAGTCAATAATTACCAACAATTTTCAATTTCATGAAGAGAAATGATGAGTGAAATGTGTCTTTGTTTGTGTTACCAGCTACAGGAATTGGCAGCAGCTGCAAAATCCAGAGGTTGAGCCAAACCTGAACCAGCACGATGGCCCAAACCAGAAGAATAAAGTAAATATCGCTGGCTTTTTCATTGGTTTTTGCTTTATGGAAGAGACCAGTCGGTAGTGAACGACGACGGAAGCTAGGGGTAGGGGGGATTTGACTAGGACCCACCGACTCAACGCCATCTTTAGATAAAAATAAAACACATCTAGTCAGTTGATCAAAGTACTACTAAAATCAAAAGCAAATATACATATGTAGTAGTCTTGAGGCTTGTCTGACCAAGAGGATGAGCCTATGTTCAAACCCAGCTCCACCACTCTGATATAGTACAGGCCAAATGTATGTACAACACACACTCCTCACCTGTTGTGCTCGGATCAACTTTCGGCTGAAGATTGCTACATGAGATTGCCATGTAAATTGTGTTGGCAGCAAAAGACAACATCTGTCCTGGTAATTCCCCTGCAAAATAAGAACATACATTTCAAATGAATATCCAACAGTAAGTCTTGTCTACAGTGGCAAATGATATGCAATCTTTTATGTGTGTTTCTTTGTGTAACACAGACCTTGACCAGGAACTGGGGGTTTCTCTTGGGAGCCCACAACGAGGAGCAGGACGACAACCACAAACACGAGCGCCCTCCATGACCCGGTCAGAGACACTGGACAAAAAGAGAGTGATTGTATTTCACAATGTTTTTATTAGTTTTTTACATTTCTTTCTCTTAGATAGATTTAGTGATGTACTCATTAGTCCTAGTCTTAACAGCTCTGAACCTTCCAAACCACAAAAGGTCACCAGTAGACCCCTTATGTTACTAAAAATACTAAACTCAAGTCTTCCTCATCTTACACTTAAAGAGTACATGTGCTCTCTACTCGACCCCTACGCCCTAGAAAGTACATGATGATCTATCAATGACTTGGGCTAAGAATGTCCTCAGGGGCAAAAAGACAGCTTCTATTAAGCATAAAATACCAGAAAACACGTCTGCACAGGTTCTACAAACCCTCCACCAGTTTTCACTCACCAATGTAGAACAGCAGGACAGCCCAGACAGGAAGAGCCACAGCCCTCAGGTAGTGTTCAGTGTGGGGACTCCACTTAAAACACACGGCCAACAAATAGCCCACGACCACAGTGCCCACCTGACAGAAAAGAACTTAACATACATCTCACATACATAACTTTCATTGTGTTACATCTTTGTTTAGTAGTGTTTTGCTATGAGCTGGGTAATGTAGTAAACATATTAACACATACTTCCACCTTTATATCTGAGACTTTAATTATCTTAGTCACAAGAGAGATCAGATGCTTTGGGTCTATAAATATTACCCCAGATACCATTCCTGTGAGTTTATTACGGACTAAATCATTTTTATCTTATCATTTCAAGAAAGACCTTTTTGTCTTGGCAGTGATGAACGGGTCACAGCTGTTTCACCACATGTTTTGGCTGGTCTCATACAAAGAGATGTTTCAAAGTAATTTAATATAGTGCCTTCATATAGACACGTGTCTCTGTGGCCTACTGGGCCTACAGTCTGTCTGCTCCGATAATGAAAATAACTGACACTAAAACATGTAAATAATATTTTTGTCATAACTATATTTTATGGGTAGGCCTATAGCTGGTGTGATCACATACTGTAGACTCCACGTGGGTACATCCACCGTGTCGCTGTTTAAGCGGTATTCACATGTATGTCACTCAATACTTACCCACACTATGTGGAAACAGTCTAGTACCGCCCCGACTATCCCACAGAAGTGTCCCAGGACCACCTGCATGCCCACCACACTCCAGAACAGGTAGAGGCAATAAAGCAGCGGTGCCCCTGCCCCGATCACCAACAGTACAGTGAGCCTTTGCATCACCACACGGCCCATGAAGTCCACCCCGTAGTTCACACACCACACGGGCACCAGCAGGGTGCCCAGCACTATTGGGGTCCCGGTGTCCTGCAGCCCGCTGAGCCACGAGCGGCCGAGCCGGGCCAGAGAGTGTTTGAAGGGGTGTAGAAAAGTCCCGCAGAGGACAGCCCAGAGCAGCGGTCTGAGAAAGGCCTCCAGGATGAAGTAGACCAGCACTGTCGCCCCGCAGCAGATAGCCACGAATATCATAGCCCCGGTGTTGTAGAAGGCCTGTTTGATGTTTTTATCAAACTTCAGGGACGAGGGCTGGGTCAACAGTTGGCTCATCATACCTACGGCCGGCTGGACACTCTCGGAGAAAGACACGAAGTGTGGCCGCGCTGAATGCGGGTTCTTCGGAGACGAAGAAGCACTGGGCTCCGGCGGAGACTCGTCTTCGTCTGCCATGTTCATTCCGGCTCCAGGACCCACCCCTGGTGCCCGCGTGAGCCAGGAAAACAAATGACGTACTCCTGAGGCACCATGGGTAATGTAGTGCTTGTGCGTGACTGTTGCGGTCATCAGTATCCAACCATGATTGTTATCCAAACCTAAAAGAACAGTCTCTGTGAACGCGCTGCAAGGTACGGTTTGTACTATTTGTGTACTTGACCAAATGTAGGTTATGAAGTATTTAGCCTCCAGAAGTGAGGGAGAGACTCCCCTAACCCAGGGACAAAATGTAAATTAAAAAAACAATAATGACCTGGATTACTGAGAAGCTCCAGATTCATAGGTGTACACTGGGGCCCAGGAGGTGTGTGTGTGTGTGTGTGTGTGTGTGTGTGTGTGATATGATATGCAGTTGTGCAGGTGTAGACACATAGACTTTTATTTTTACATTGAATAACATTGTCCTTTTGAAAAATGCAAGAAAATATGAACTTATTGAAAATTTTGGACGACACATTTGGAAAATCTGCAAATGTGACTCTGCATTTATGTGTTCTTTATTGATCTTATAAAACATATGTCATATGTCCGTGTTGCAGTTCAACATCTAAACAGTGTCAAAGAATCGGGTAGCATTAAATGCAGCACATTATCTCTTTCAATCTTATTGTTGATTAAATTCTTTATTAATAAATAACTGAAATTGTGTGTGACCTTCATGGCTCCTTTTTGCCTCAAAAGTAAATGAGGTATTGTCTTCTGACAACAATACAACTGTAGTGTTTCATGTCTTTATGTTGATTGACACTTTGTGGTTTTCTGTTACATGCAATTAGTGCATTTGACATATCCACATTTAATACTTGGAAGCATAAATACTGTTGATAATGATAATTCTACTCTCCTTTAAAGGCTTTGATTATACTGGTAACAGTAGGTGACACTAATAAAATAAAGACATTGTCAAGATCTCAACTATTTTCTAAAAAAGCTAAATACTCTAACATATGTATCCCAGTGTCTGTGCAGTGTACACACGAATGTGAACAGTATGGCATCTTCTGTTATTGCTGCTTCTTTCACTTCTCGTCAGTTCATGTGCTCAGCTTTTTATGGCGTTCCCATCAGCAGGTAGAAGGTGAGTGCTACGATCAGCAGTAAGCAGAGCGGAGAGTTAAATGTCTGGTACGCTGTGGAAGGCATAAAGATGTCCTCATATTTGTAGATGCTGATCATGCGGTCGCTGACCGGTGGACTGTCAATGTCGTGCCTTGTGATTGAACCTTTTGAAAAAGATAAATCCAGTTACTATACTGTATGTTATTAAAGACAGACATAACATTCTCACCTTGTATGGCAGGACCCCATGCAAACAGGTAATACCAGGACAGGTGTAAATCCACCAGTGTTTCTTCTCTGGGAACATACAGCGGCCGTTTGAATCGGCAGGTGACCCGGTTGTTTTCAAAAATGCCCTCTTCGTCTCTGGCTGGGTTCCTCTTGATCTCTTTGGCCCACTGTCCCACATTATAAAAGTGATGGATCCTCACACGGCCATTATCGTCATGCACACAACCCATGACATCATCTCCACCCTGAGACAAAAAAGATTACACTGAACCCTTTTCACAGTTTGCTAAAAAGTTGTCTTTTTATGAATGAATGAATGAATGAATGAATGTGGTGGTGGTTGGAGGGGCTGTAGATGCAGACTGGCAGCCACTCCCTCTGTCAGTGTGCCCCAGGGCAGCTGTGGCTACACAAGTAGCTTACCACCACCGGGTGTGACTGTGGAGTGAATGAATAATGTAATCTTTGAGTCTGGAGAA
>JAVQKC010187683.1:0-15343 GCA_036025475.1 Philypnodon macrostomus | reverse complement strand
CGTTTTACGGAAAAAGTTTGTCAAAATCATTCTTTACAAACATCAAAAAAGTCAAAAAGCCCCTTCCCATGTTTGTCATGGTTTGGGGGCGGGGCCTATTAATTGCTCATTAACAATATTAAAACCCTTAGAAATCACACAATGTCTGATTAAGGTTGTGGCAGACGTATGGGGCAGACGTATGGGGCAGACGTATGGGTATGGGTTTCGCCGATGTACACCTCGCTGTCGGCCTAGTTATTTTGTGTAATTGTGACATGATTTGATATTTCATTCACTTGTTTCTGTTGCGCTCGGTCTAAAGCTCATGTGTATGTCATCCGTGTGAAGGGCTCTCGATGCCAAAGTCCAGATTTATGCCAAGATTAATTTTGAGCATGTTGTCCAGATTGGGATAAATGTGACATGAGCAGTAATCACAGGCATGACGCAGAGGCCACAAATCCACCCAGCTCTCACTGTACATTGCACATCTCACCATCAGTAGCGGGCAACAACAACTATGGGCTTTAGGCAGGGTACAGCCAGTTAGGTAGGGCAGACACACTGACAAACACTAGTATTCTTCTTACAACACATGGATGACTTTGTACAGTGCAAGGAAACCCAGAACCGGTACCTTCAAAAAATGGTAACACGGGAAGGACAGGCAGACTCCACCAGGGCCAGCCTGAAAATCAAACCCACAACCATCTTATAACCTCCCTTTTGGATTTAAAAAAATATTTATGTCTGTATTTAATTGCGGATTTATGTTCTTGATGTTGCCCACAGATGAAGTCCTGGGAAAACAGAGGCAGACTGCTTTAACCTCTTGCGTTTCACTGACAGGCGGATCTGCATCGAGCCGGGGCACATTCATTAAACATGAGTCTATAAATATAAAAGCTTCCTCCATTCACCAGTGTCTTTAATGTGGTCTCCATCAGCACAAGACACACAGGCTTTTATCAGCAGTCCTACTCTTCACCTATGACCCCACTCTGTATCCTTTATATCAGCACGTTTTCAACCATAAACAACCAACAAACCAAAGTCTGCCTTTTTATAATAAAGACATTATGTTGATATCACAATGCTCTAATCTAGAAGCTGCAAATGCCAAATGTACTGTATGTTTTACTTATATAGGGTGAAGAGATTTCTACACTGTAAAACTGGGACAATTTGGTGTCCCATTTGATATTTGTTGGGACATGGGACAAGGAGCCTGGAACTGGGACGGTCTCTATTAAAATAGGGACATCTGGTCAGCTTAGTTTTAATGAGATTTCCTCCCAAAACCATACCCCGTACTTCCACGTACAGACCACAGGTAAAAGCTCCTATATTCTGCTAAATGGACTGAGCTTTGAACAATGCTCTAATGTTGTGTCCACCTCAAACACATACCCAAAGTTGTGTTCTGTTTCATTTGGGCATGTTTGAGTAATTCATTATGCTCAACTATAGTCCTCTCTGAGAGCTGAAAACGGAACAAATAGTGGCAAACCTACACATGCACCCAGAGAAAGCATTGTTGCCACCACCATTTAACAACATATCTGATTGAAGAAGATGTGTGTGTGTTCGGCTGTGAGGGTATCAAGGCTTTGTTTATATCCCAGAAGAGTTTTTTCCACAAAACGACTTGCATTAGATGAATATTGTGTGTTTGATGTTGCAAAACGTGAATGGTAACCTAAATGTATCCAAAACTGAAGCAGAATATAGAACCTTTACAGAAGCCATAAGCCAGCTGTATGCACCAACTGCAAGCATCTTATTGAGACAGGTCTAATAACATATGCATGGACGCAGCCCTGAGTTTCCTCAGATGGCCCTATGTGATGCAAAACTCTCCATTTAGCTGGGCTTGGAACCAGCACAAAGATGTAATGTTTTGACCCTTGGAATTACTGTAGCCTGTTCTGCCTCCATCACTAAAATGAAGATTACCAACAATAACACCAGTACACTACTTCCACTGGAGTCGACCCTTCACTGGTGCTTTTAGGTGTGCCAGTGTTTACAGATGGATAAAGGGTTTTTTATGAGTCCCTGTCTAAAACTTTCCCTTGCCCCTCCCTCCCCCTCCCTCCCCCGCTCGCCCTCGCGCCCTCCTCGGCTCTTCCTTCTCTTGGAGGTGAGCTGGTGATTGGGCGCCAGGTTGGAAGGGGTAGGCTTTTGGAAATCACATGGTGCAGCGTCTCGAGCTCAGTGAGTGACTGGAGACGCCATTTTGCAGGAAAGTTTGGAATTTGTGAACCTGGGGAGGAGGCGGAGGGCTGAGAAAAACCAACAGGGGCTTTTCTTTTCCACTGATGGAAGTTTGACACGAATGCACTACGCAGCCTGCGTGCGCGGAGGGAGCAATAGCGCACTGGGATCAGTTGGTGTGGGCTTGGCACAGTTTTGGGTGCCACTGGGCTGGACTTGGAAGTTTTTATTTTTAGGAAAACCACCAAAGCCTTAGAGCTGGGCATTTTCCTCTTGAAGCCAAACGCGGGGCGAATAGAGGGGCAGCGGAAAGCTCGGCTCATTCATGCACAATAACGACTGGTGCCTAGTGAAGGCAGTTGTGGACTTTTTTTACGCACAGCCGCGGCCGCCTATGTGCGGTGCACGCCGCGGACTGGGAGCTTCTCTGGCGGCGAAGTGCAACTCGGACACTCTGTTATCACCCAGAGCTTCCACCATACTCCTCTTTTAGGACTCTTTCCCCCCTCTGCTTTCGCTGAGAGAGAGTTGGTAACGGCTGACACTGACCACGGCAAATAACGATAAAAGTCGTCCTACGTTAGGAGTTTATGTGGTTGCCACAGTAGACCCCGATCGTGCCATGCCAGTCAGAAAGAAAGGTAAGCCTTTAAGCTTTCACTTAATAAGCAGCGGGCCAGCTCGGCTAGCCGCTTCCTACTGGGAAACTCAAAACTGCATCTTAGTGAAAAAATCAACAGCTTTTACGCATGAGACACGGGGCATGTCCTCAAAGCCTACATTTGATAAACCTGACAATTCTCAGGGCACTACACGACCCAGAAAAGCCACAGCACGCCCTTTGGCAAACAGAGTGTTCCGTGGAAGCCAGGTAAAGTGAGTTAAAGTAAAGCTAGCCGGTTAGCCGCAGCTGCTAACTAACTTGGATATGGGGCAGCTCGCCTGCAGAGAAGCCCAACTAAAAATACACTCTAATATTAATGAAATATTTACAGCGCACTTCACCGTCTCCGCACAGCTCCTCAGACAGCTCAACGCTTCAATCCCGTTTCAGACTGAAAACTGTGTGTCTTCTGAAAAAGTTGCATGAAATCAATGGTGTCCAAACAGTGGGTAGAGGCCCAATACTGGAACGACTTGAATATATGAATATCTGAGAGATATAGATATCTATATATATTAATTATATAAACATGGGCCTGCACTTTTTCTTACCATGTTCTTAACGAACTCTGATCTTCTCTTGGCTTACTTTATAGTATATTATATATTCATTCATTCATTCATGTACCTCTTGAAGTGCAACATAGCCTAATCCTGAAATCGATTGACATTTAAGTGAACTTTTATGTAATTTTGATCAGTTCGGATGTGCCTTCTGAAGCCCGTGTGAATGTTTCAGATGCACAGAGGGCTCTGCTGCTGCTGGAGGAGTACCGGGCTAAGCTGCAACACACGGAGGAGCGAGCCCTGCGTCTGTCCCTGCAGAGGGTCATCGATATCTTCCAGAGCAACCTCTTCCAGGCCCTCATAGGTATGTCTCCACTTCTCCTGAGCAGGCGGCCACATAACCCTGAGCCTGACCTCTGTGACATCTGTGTACTGTGTAAGCATTCAGTGTTTGTTTGTTTGATTTGGTAACAGTGGGGTGAGAAGAGGTGTGTCAGGTTAAATATATAGTCTGTAAGTATCCTGAAATGACAGTTCAAAATAAAAAATGACCCTGTTCTGTGAGGTCAAATAGGTCATCTGTCGTCTGTAGAGGCCAGGGGAGGAACTAAAGTAAAACTTGACTACTATTGGTCAAAGTGCTAACCCACAAACTGTACCTCTGCTCACTTTTCAACACTCAAACACTGCCGAAAAACATTGAAATGAAACTGAAATGAAATGAAAATGCATGCGCCATTATCTTAAGCTCTATCTGGGTTGCAATGGCAGCAGTATAAGCAGAGATGCCCAGACTTCCCTCTCCCCAGACATTTCCTTAAGCACTTCGTAAAAATTTATCACAGAGGCAGAACTTTAGCAGAATATTTTGAGTGCGTCTGCTTAAATGCAGCACTTTAATCCGGGGACATTCGGATGCTTTTTTGAGGCGTCTCGTATCAGCCTGTCCACTGTATTTCACATTGAAGCTCTGGGATTTGGGTTAAACAACAGGTACCAGAAGGGGTGGGCAATATGGAGATAAAAATGGAATCGTGATAGAAAGTTATGAGAATATGGTTCGTTGAATCTTGATACAGTGCATTCATTCATTCACCGTCATTTTTACTGTAACGATGTCAGTGTTCTTATTAATCAGTAGTAATATTAGTAAAAATAATAGTATTATGATGAACACTTGATGTTCACTGAATTTGTAGTTTTTTTAGACACTGATGGCAGTAGTTTACTGTGTAAGTATTTTTACCATATCGCCCACCCTTACATATCAGTTTGACCCAGCACTGGAGCATGTGTGCAGCTAATGGCCGTTCAGTTTGTTTAGTGTAAGTAATTACTTACCGTGAAAAGCTCTATACAATCTCGATACAATTCCATGCATTGTCTTACTGGGCCCAATCCTTGTAAAATATGTGTCCGGGGTCAACTTAATGCCCACATACGACGATGCTATGATTACTGCCAAGCTTCTATTTTGATACTGTAGCTGAAGTTTATTTTCTTCACTTTACACATATGCTATTTCCCGTTCCACAAAGAATCCCTAAAATAGGATTCAAATCTATCTGGAACGGTGTGGACCTCAACAGTGTCTCTACTCTGAGCTCATGTGAGGCGAAAGAGCTCTGCACCCCTGTATGGACACTCATTTTGGCAACTAGTACTAGAAGTTAGTGTGTGATCTACGATTCCTTGAGACAGATTTTTTCATAAAATCTATGTCTGCTCCCTTTATTCTGTGCAGAATATTGTTTAGCTGGAGTCTGATCTTTCCCAAACTAGATTTATTCCATAGACTTTCCAATCTGGCAGCTCCAAACAGCAATGTCTGCAACCATGTAATCCCTCTGTGGACACACTCATTTGGGTTCACAATAATCCTGTCCACTGCGGGCTCTTGCTCATCTTTCAAAACAAACAGATGGCTCCATGTCACCACTCTTTTCCAGTTTGATAAATTGGGCACAGACATCACTCGCGGTCTTCGGTGGAAGCGGAATTAAGTGTTGATAATCTCCCAGGTTTGATCTTAAGAACATCCGTGTAAAAAAATAAACGATGAACCAAAAAGTACAATCGCCCACCACTTTTAAGAAACCTGTGACGGACACTAAGGCCCTGCCCACACGGAGACGAGTTGAGCGCATCCACTAAGGTCTTTTATCGTTTAGGTCAGGGGTGTCCAAACCTTTTTCACTGAGGGCCACATTGGCAAAAATGAATACCAAGGAGGGCCACTCTCTGAGGTGACCGATTTCACTTCACCAAAAGTCCTCTTCGGTTGTATCCGTTTTCTGGACACATATCTTCTGGCAGCTTTTTTTTTTTTACTTAGTGTCTCTCTATATAATAGCCACAGAGAAAAGTGGAAGGATATCTTGTTCCACATTGAATGCTGTCTTTTAGTTGGATTATGTAAAGTCACAAGCAGTAAAAATACTTTTTGGGCCAATTGAGAGGTAAGCTTGAGGGCCACAAAAAATTGCTCTGCGGGCCGCATTTGGCCCCCGGGCCATAGTTTGGACACCCCTGGTTTAGGCGTTACGTCCACACGGATCCGGCATTTTGGGAGCCGGAATGATCTCAAAACGCTGGTTCTGAGTCATACACCTCTTTTCTGAAACAATATCATTGTAACCCCTCCTCCTCTTATAACCCCCTGCACTCTGATAATAACAACAAACTGGGAGCTGCCCAGTGTTTTCGTTGAAGCCGGGCATACACACTACAGCATTTCAGTGGTGCTGCATGAACCGTGTGGACAGAGACATGTTTTGAGCTTGTTCCCTCAGTATCGGACAACTGAACTTCATTTATCAATAGTCAATTTTACTAATAACCTGTGTTGGCTTGACCGATGGGCCTTAACATTGGTAACATCTTTATGAAATCCTACCATAACCTTTTGTGTTAGACTCCCAAGTGGAGAAAATGAGTTGCATGAAGTCAATTTTAATACCAATAGCCACAAAAGAGACAAATTGGGTTCATTTCAGCTGGTAGTTCGAAGCCTCACTGCAGATGATATGAGGCTGCAGTAATACCTATGCTGTTCACTTGAAGGGCACTTTTAGTAAAGATTATAGAGTTTAGAGATGCGTTTCGTCTTCCAGGCAATGTCAATGCTTCATATTTCAGATGGACGATGTTAAACCACATACTGCATCCATCACAACAGCATGGCTCTATAGTAAGAGTCCTAGTGGCTTCAGACCTCATTTTTCACCACTAGCCTTTTGGAATCAGCTATTACAACCAGAACTGTATTTGAAGCTTTTGTTGGCTGGCACAAGTATTCTATGTTAATCCATATCTGTAATCAAAGTTTAATCATCTTCCAAGTTCCAAATTGAGACTTATAATAAAGTCTGCGGTGGGATGAGGCATTCTGGGTGAAAAATGGCAGCTCTGTGGTGGTCACCTACCCACAAGCCAAAGGAAGCCACGCTTAGAGTCTGGAATTGTATGCCCAGAAATACATATATGAGGCACCTGCACTGTTTGCATTCTTTTGGTGAGCAGAATTCATCTCTAGTGTGTGTGCCCACAGATATCCAGGAGTTTTATGAAGTGACCTTACTGGACAGTCAGAGGTGTGTGGACCCATCGAAGGGCTCAAACCTGTGGGACTTCTGCAGCCTTCAGAGCACCACAGTGACGTCGGACACACTGCCCAGCCTGAGCACCAGCATCGAGGTAGGTCCTGGCTGCTATAGAAAACTACGGAAGCCTAATGCAATCAACTGATGATTTTTTTTCCTGGTTTAACAAGAAAGGTTATTCTGTTTTTATGAGTAAAGTTATGCACAAAGCCAAACGATAACGATACCATTAATAATAAAGAACATCGTGAGTGGTACAAATGAGAGCCGACGAACACATACATCCAAGACAACTGTTCACCAACACCACATCAGCCATTAGCCTATATAAAGAATAATGTTGATAAAGGTGCCTCAGCTGCAGTGACTGCCTATGTTTGATCAATTATCAATATCCTTATTGTTTGAATTTTGACTACAACGTATAGGCTTTTGTTCAAAACACTTCAGATTGATCCTGATCCTCATAACGATATGAAGGTCTTTGAAATTGGAACGCAAACTTAATTAATGTATAGGAGAATCACAATCTAAATATATTATAGACCAAATTGAAATATTTATAAGTAGTTCAAATATCTCTCTATAGTTTTTATACCTCTTTTATATTTTACACTTTCACTAGAGTGATCCTAACAGTCCCTGCATGTGACACTAACAGCCACTAAATTTACATTTTTAGCAACTGCAGACAGTAATTAGATAGATTATGTGTTTGTGTGGGACAGATGTTGAAAACATAAGATGCATCCAATACTAAAACGTACTGAGGGCACTTTCACATGTTTATCATTTTGTAAGAACTTAGAGTTAAATTGGATAAAATGTGTCATGAGTTGTGATTGTGCTCGCTCTTCTTCACAACAGCGTACAGTCACTCATGAGGTAAAAATAGACTTACTAAAATAGATCACAGCAGCTTTCTATTGCTCCTTCAAACGTCTCAGAAGTGTCCCGTCCCGTTTAGAGGCACTCGAAGACGGTGGCTAAAGGTGAACCCAATTTGAAGACCTCAACCTCATGTCTATCATAAACGGGGCTAAAGATGAGCCAGAAAGATATTAACAAACCAAAAAATGTTATTCCTCATTTGAGTTTGGGTGGCATTTGGCAACACTGTTTGTGCATGTGGTGGGGCAGGACAGGGCTGCACAATTTGATAGTGTGATTTAAAACCAATATTTTGTTCACAGCACATTTTCAACCTTTAGATAAATATTATATTGCCTAAAAAAAATTTGGATTGCGATTAATTGTGCAGCCCTGATTTAGAAGTTGTCCGTAATAACTGTTTTCCAGATTTAAGTGGACTTTTTTCAGTAGTTACACCTGATTTTTGTGAAGAAAGAAACTGCAATTGAGTCTTAATTTAATGCATGTGGATTGGTGATTATGGCAGGTACCTCTGACTGACGGTGCTTGTGGTGATGGTGATGAGAAGCAGTGTGGAGGGTTTGCAGAGCTTTTTGAGGGAAGTGTGGACTAATGTCAGAGCGGTGTGTGGACCAGTGTGGTGGGAATTGTGTGGGGCCCTGTGGGATCGACGTACAGTATAAAGGGTGAAGAGCAGTGTGGAGGGTTTGCGGAGCTATTTGGGTGGCGTGAGGAGCAGAGTGGGGGCAGTGTGGACCAGTGTGGACCGAGGTGGGGAGTGGTGTGGGAGAGGTATGCAGCAGATGATAGTCTTTCACCTCCTCAACAGTCACCTCCAAAGACCCAAGGACGAGGGTGTGTGTCCAGATGGCTTCCGATTAAACGTTTTGATACGTAGATTGACTGTCTCTCTTTCCCTTCTCTTTGATTGCGTCGCGGTCGTAGGACTGCTCACTCCTACATGAGATCCTGCACACTCTGGTAAGTACCACTGTGAGGGTGGGGCCTGCACATATCCCATTGACCTGTGCTTTGGAACATCAAAATGAGCAGGGCTTTGGGGGGGGCAATCTGATCTTGACATGTGTCTCTGTTGAATGTTGGTGCTCTCTGAAGTGGTGTTGTGCATTGTACATTGCATTGCACAAGTCTTTCAGAGCCAGGATTATAAATACAATAAACCACAGTGTCCAAATGACAGTCAGTGCCATTCATTACACATTAAACAGTGGACAAAGTGAGCCAAATGTGACCAGTGTGAGGCGCAGATTTGTTTATATAAAGTTTGAGCACAGTGGAGCAGTGTGTCGGGGAGAGGTGTTCATTGTACAACAGTGCTAATCCTAATTCTAAAAACATGAAGAATGTTTCAAATGATTTCATATCAATGGAAGCAGCCACTTCAGAGAGGGAGGAGAGAGGGAGGAGAGAGAGGAGACAGAGAGAGGAGACTGAGGAGAGAGAGGAGACAGAGCCACACGTCTGGGTCCAGGCTGCGTTCATCTGCTTCTTTTATTCTGGTTTAGTCTCTAAACAGCTCTGTCTGAACTTATCAAACGGAGTTGGTTCCACAATGTACAACCTCTTTATTCTCAAGGGTTAGTGAGATTTGCATTTTGGAACCATCTCCACAGAGCTGATTTTGTGTCATGACATTCTTTCTTTCTGCATTATGACTCTTCAAGTTACGTTTTATTCATTTGCCTTTAAGTTTTGATGACCAGTTCCAACCCATACTCCGTGAGCTGAGGAAGGACCTTTTCTCTGTGGAGAGCTCAATTCTGAGCTCATCATGGTGCAACCTATTCTTCTTGATTTCTGGTCTACACCAGAACTCTCTTAGAGTAGACCAAAACTAAATCTACATCATGTCTAAATCAGGACTATACCCAGACAAAAGCGGGAGGTTTTCTCAGTGGAGTCTGGTTTCTTCATTAGTGTTAACAGGATTGTGTTTAACATCTCTGGTGGATATTCAGATGTTGTGGGGAGATGGGTCAGATGGTCTGGTGATATGGTTTTGGTGTTTGTTTCTGGTGTTCAGGTGGAGATGGTTTGGTTTGAAATGATGTGTAAATGGTTTTGGGGAGATAAAGATGGAGGTAGTTTTGATGGTTTTGTTGAGTTGACGATGGCTCCGATGTTTGCATAGAGATGTTTCTGGTGGACACAGGTCTGGCTTTTTGGAGATTGTCCAAATGGAAATGATTCACATTGGAGGTTTCAAGTTTATCAATAAACCAAGGCTAAACCAGGACTAAATACAAGAATTACCTCTGGATTGAACCTAAAACTACAACCAGAAAACCAGATTAGACTAGCTAACTAGTTAACTGTTTTTCCACTGCCTCAAAGGTAGAAACGGAGTCTTACTCGACAAAGAGCCTACTGGCATTGTGGGTTTGGTGGGCTCTGTACTGTTAGTCAACAGTTAATGCAATCACTGAATGGTAGACGAAGAGCGTTTTGTATTTATGAATGAATTAACCACAAACCTAGATTCACAAATTATAATTAGAGCTTCTGTTCTCATTACCCCTGCAATTTTTTGCAACCTGCTGATAGGTCTCACGTCCAGCAGATGGAGCCTTCTGCACAGCTTCAGAAAGCCAAACACACAAATGGAGTTGATGTGAGACTGCTCTGAAAGTAGAGCTGTCATATCTGCTTCTAAATAAGAGAATCTGCGGTTAAATTCAGAATGATTATGATTTATTCAACATGAAGCCACACTTCTGCTTTTTGGGCCCATAAAGTATTATGTAAAGTAATTATTATGTAATAGCTACACCTTGACAGCTTGTGACTGGACCCCTCAACAAAATCTGTATTTCTGCCTGTCTTGGAGATCACTGTGTTGGACCAAGCTGGAATATTATTTCACTTGAGGGGACATGCGTGCTGTTTCAATAAGCGACCTCTATGGATGCACAGAAGCTGCAGTCTCATTTGCAATCTGCTCCACCTTGCTGTTCTACCCCTGGGGATAGCACCCATCGCCCCCTTGTCCCGCTCCACATCCCCCACACCCCACAGCAGCCTCTCGGTTAACCAGAACCGGAAGAAAACCGGGAGAAGGCAGGGCTAACGTCAGGAGTGAACCTATAAATACATCCAGAGAGAAAGAGTGAAAGGAGGGGTCGTAATTCCACCACAGAAGAAGAAGACGCAGCAGCGGGACGTGGGGGGAGAGGACCGTTACCGTTGAGATGGAGCCGCGCCGGGAATGAGGGCGGATGGTGAGAGGCGGAGGAGGCAAACCGGGGGCCGGGGGAGGAGGAGGGGCGGAAGGGGGCGGCAAGGGCAAAAGACGGCCAACGGCCACGGACACCCCCGAAAACAGCCCCCAAAACCTGCCCCCCAGCTCGCGGTGCTTCTCCCCCCTGCTCTGTCATTGCAAAGTGGCGTGCACCAACAGCACCATCTCCCTCATGTTCGGATGCAAGGTGGGTGTCGAAAGTGGAAGTTATCTGACGATTTTGTCCAAAGCCTGTCATTCTTCACCAATAGTTTGTTACTGTTAAGTGGTGTTTTGCTTGGTGGTTTGTTCTCCGGGCTTCAGGACCACGGTCAGAGCGCTGTGTGGGTGGATCGACAATCTCATTCTGTTTCAGTTCACTTTAACTCTTTACCAACTGGGCTCACAGCAAACCAGGGCTAGTCTAATTGTTCTACCCGGTTTAGTCCGAGTTTAGTCCGAGTTTAGACCTGGTTTAGTTTCCCTGTCTCTGAGGAGCTCTGTCTCTGTGTTTACAGTCAGTTGTCGTGCTGTGATTGGCTGACGCCCTGCCCGCACTCTCACCCCATTGGCCGGGCAGCTGTGAGCGTGCACGTGCTGGTGTGTCCCTGATGTGTGCTGTGCAGGGACAAGGCTCGGAGCTCCGCTGAGGGCTCATTCATTTCACAAACACTGTCATTCTAAATCATTGTTAATATAATACTGCTATACATGCAGCTCATTGAATACAGGTAAAATTCTGTTTGTGTATATACATATACATATACATATTTATTGAGAAATTCCAGGCCAACTGTGAGCAATTTTTTCTTGACCAAAAACTAAATGAGGACTGTTTGTAGCTGGGTAATATGGTAAAACAAATAATAATATTTTAGTTGACTTTTTATTCTTCTTCATAAAACCTTTTGAAGTATAAATCCAGTGTTCATCACAATACTATTTATTTATTATTTTTTTAATATTAAAAATAACAGCAAACATGACTGTACTGTAGGACAATTCAACTATCTTCCCAGATTAGCAGATTGTATTCACTTTATATCACGATACAATCTTTTATCGCCATATCACACACATCTATTTGTAGGTGTGTGTGTATATATATATATATATATATATATATATATATATATATATATTTATATTTAAAACACTTCACATCCCTTCCTTTCAAGTTGAATTCAGAATTAAGTTGAAATAACTTCATTCCCTCCATCCTGGTAACATAGAGGAAGCTTGTGGTTGGGGGTGGGCGATATGGTACAAATTTTATATCATGATTTTACAAATTCAGTGTAGATCCAATCCTTCCACTGTTCATCATAATACTGAATACACTAATTAATATGTTTTTTTTATTAATATAAACTCTGGCATTGTTATAGTAAAAATGACGGTGAAGGCCAGAGCATAAATTAATGCACTGTATCACGATTCAACGATGTGCCCAGATTAAACCGATTCTCATATAACGATCACCCTCCTCTACTTATGGTTATAAAATAAAGGGAGGGAATTAATTATTTCATTTTCTAATTTCTAATTTTCTAAATTAAGATAAACCAGGACTTGAGTACTGAATAATACCTGTACCACAATTTGAGAACCACTGGATTATATGTTCCTTCCCTTGGCTGGGGTATTTCCTTTTGATGGAGGCTATACGGACTGTGTGTGCTTTGGTCTATTTCTGTTAGGCACGAACACAGGACTACTGTGATGGTGAGAAACTAAATGTACTGAAATTACATTGTCTTTTTCATTTTATTGCTTGGTGCGTTCACTGTCAACTCTTGACCTAAATGAGACATTGACCTTTTGCTTCCCGCTCTCTAATTGGTCAAACCCATGGCCTTGAGCCTTGTTGGGAGGCGGGGCTTTATGTGTATGTGACAGTGTGATTGGTGCCCCTGGTAATCTGGTGAAGTTGTATTGATCTGCTGTGATGGACTACAAACACTAAATCAGCTCACAGGAAGTCCGTCACACTGATTTCCCTCAAATCAATCATGCTGACTGTTTAGGTACAACTCTCAACTGTGTCCAGATAAACATTACATACTGAGGCATCGCTACATGTGAATATAGGGATTTTTTAAAACAAATATATTATGTCAAACAGCAGATCATTTGCATCAATATGAGAAAATGATTATTGCTATTTTGCAAAATGACATGTTGAATTAGAAAATAGTCATTATCTACTAAAAGAGAACTTCTAAAAGAGAGTCTGAATATTTGATGCCTTTAGGTTTTTTCCATTGGTATTGTTTACATTAGATGCACATTTTGAAAAGTGTTTCACTGAATTTACAATTTTCACATCTGGCCGAAAATAATATATTTTAAAAATGTTAATGTTTGAAAGAGTTTTTAATTGAATCTCATTGATTTGTGAATAATTTAGATTGTATGAATTGTAAATTAATATATATGTAATTCTTTTAAATCTGTAACAGTAACATTGAGGTGGAGGCATCAAAATACACGTATAGGTTTTCTGCCTCTCCCTGCACTTGTGCTGTGTAAATGATCCTGTATTATGTCTTTTAACACGCGCCAATGAAATTACATTATTAAATACGGCTTATTAGGACTGGCAACCTCAGGGTACCTCACGATTCTATACGATTCGCGATACATGATAATATCTCAATATGGTGATGTAGGAGCCATAATGTCGTACATGGGTATGTCACGTGGTTGCTGTGGTAACGTTTGGGTCACGTGACACACATCGGGAATGCCGGTTACTTTAAAAAGGCGTGTTTACCTGTATTCTGGAGGAGAAGAGGGGAGCTGGGGAGACGTATTTTTCGTTGAACGCTTCACTTTGCTTCACTTTGCTTCACTTTGCTTCACTTTGCTTCAGATTTACTGTTACATGTGCAATCCTGAATACAAAAATCCATCCAGTGTGTGTAACTGTGAAAGCCACTGTTCATTAAAATCACCTAAAACACATTCAGGACTCGGTGTGCTTCTCTAGTCAAGCCCGCAGCGTGTCATACAGGTACAGGACCCATTCTCTTCCTCTCAAGCGACAAGGCTGTTTTTTGGAGTCGCTACAGGTGATATATTACATAATAACCTGGTTTGTATTTTTAAAAATGAAATGGTTAATTTAATAATTGGAACGGTGAAAACTTCAAATATATATATATAAATATATATATTTTTATATATATATATATATATATATATAAATAGCAAACAAAATATAAGTACTGCCAGATATTGTTTTTGTGAAATATACAAAATCTTATACATTCATATATACGATACAGCAGCCTGCAATTTCAATACAATATATCCCTCCAAAAACTATATCTATATCAATATTTAACACATTTTTAGAAGTAAATGCATTATAAACTAGATGCAGTCAAATAAGATTGGAAAATGTGGTGCTTGTAGGTGCTACATGAAGTAGAGCTATCTGACTCAGAGTGTGAGAAAAAATGTACTGAAAAAAATACCCCAATTTGCATTTTTCTTTATATTGGTGTGAAGGCTTACATGTTAAGTGGGAGCAAACTGGCCTGTAGTTCTCACAGGCACAGAACATTTTTCTTGATTAAATCCTGTTTTTTTAGCAATTTTGCCAATTTCATTAGGAGTGGGTAACAATTCTGACACACTCAAGGAAGTTTGATCTGACACACAACCCCCCTTAAGTAGAGTCTGCATGTCCCCCTTGTGTTACTGTATACTTCTGTCTGGATATATAACCTCCTCCAAAGACATGCATGCGTTAGGAGAAATGCTTACTCTAAGTTTCACCTAGAGAGTGTCTGTGAGAATAATTGGTTGTCTGTCAATGAAAAGGGTACACTTGAATCAAAAAATGTTCTCCATGTTAGTGAATTTGTATTGATAATATCAGATTAGAAATGCAGTTGTGGGAGTACTAGGATTTCTGCATAAATTGGTCACAAAATGTGTTCCGATCTTCATCTAATACCGCCCACAAATGGTGTTCTTATTGAACACATGTAAACATTCACAGTGCAGGGTGGAAAACGTTATTAAAGGTTATTGCTGCCAATGGAGGGTCAACCCAAAGTTATTAAATCCAAAGGTTCACATACTTTTCCCACCCTGCACTGTGAATGTTTACATGTTGGTGAAAACACATCATTTGTGTGTGGTATTAGTGTAAGCAGACTGTTTGTCTATTGTTGTGACTTAGATGAAGATCAGAACACATTTATGACCAATTTATGCAGAAATCCCAGCAATCCCAAAGGGTTCACCT
>JAVQKC010187651.1:0-29181 GCA_036025475.1 Philypnodon macrostomus | reverse complement strand
CTTTATGGTATGTACCTGTGTGCAAATGTTGAAAATGATCCGGCAATTCGTTTTTGAGTTATCGCGTTCACAGCTAGGATCTGCGGACGCGGATGAACACCGACGTGATTCCATAATATCGTTGTTTCACCGATATAATGATTTGCTTCCACAATATGTGTTATTATTATTTTATAGGCTTAACACATGTCTGGGTATAAAGTGAAGTGAAATGGTTAAATATGCTTTTAAAGTTAATTTATAACAAATGTAAAAAAATGTATTAATATGGAGATTAATCGCAATTAAAAGTGTTAATCGATTGACAGCCTTAGTATTTATAATATTTGGTCTCTCCATATCCTCCTCATAAAGCAGCAGATTATATAACGGCATACTACTATTTGGAATAACACAATATCAAGGTTTATGTCATACAGAAGCAGAATATTAACTACTCGTCTATAGTTTTATTTTGTGAGCAAAGCTTCAACTGACAACTAACAGAACATGGGTAAACCAAAGCTGAACAGCAAATGTTTCTATTAACAGTTTAGAGTGATCAGGTATGGAGCACACACAGTAGATCTGATCAATTCATGTCACACTGACCACTGCTAACGCACGGGTTTCTCAAGACCAGATAGTGTACTGAAATATGCGTTTAACATGTAATTCTTACTTGATGTACTTTTGTCCTGCAAGGCCTCTTGTCTGTAGTCCATGTCTCTGGGGAAACTGTTTGCCACAGACTTGACAGAGTCTTTCTGTCGCTGCTCTCTGAAGCACAAGTAAGACTTGTTAGTAATATCAGAACTATACACAATGTAGTAATATAATATACTAAGAGTAACAGTTAAAGACAAGTGTCTTTGATGATAGAATGTGGGCTTGCCTGTCGAGCAGGTCTTTGGGCTTTTCCCACTGAGAGACCTCCGTTCTACAGTTGTAATAGTATTTCTTCCCAGAAGAGCTGATGTGCTCTGTCCAATCATCAGCTGGTTCCTAATGTTGATCAAGAAAAATATTGGGTAAAAATACAAAAGTATAAAACATTTCTATGAAAACATAAATTCAATGTGAGTAAAATGATCTAGAGCTTTTATGTTAAGTAACCAATAAGTATGATTAAGAATATGAGTGGGAGGGATAACACTTGAGATAGTCTTACTCTTTCTGCAGGCTTGTTCTGAGTGGCATGTGATTCTGAGCCATGGTGAAAGCTGTTGTTGTGAGAATTCTCCTGTGGTGAGCCACTTGTCCCTGCAACAAAGTCAAGTAGCAGAACATGCAGACTATTTAGTGTGATTGACGTGTGTGAGAGACATTAACAACTCTGTGGCCATCCGAGAAGCTTAGTGATATTTTCATGAACACACAAAGAAAACGTGTACTTACCATTTTTTCCTTTAACTGGATGGGAGCTTTTAGCTTTGTTATGAGCTGCGTTGTCACCATGTCTGCTGACAGGACTCTCATCTGATCGCCGCAGTACCTTGTAGGGTGGCGTGGGATCTGAGGAGCCATCACGCACCTTGTCGTATCGGTGAAGGCTGCTGGACTGGCTCTTTGGCTGAGATTTATGGGTCTACAAAGATAAAGAATAGATATAAGACATTAGTATGAATATTTAGATGGGTTTAAACTGTACAACAAAACACAAGCCATCCATTTTCTATTTAATGGCAGGAAAATTTGAAATGACCTTTAATTATTAAGACACAGTACCAAGTTATGTCTGTAGTTGGCATGCTTGTGAATCTTACCTGGTAGGACTGTGAATCCCTTTTGTCGGTGCCCCTAAAAAGCAAAAAAAACAAGTTAGTTATGAAATAGTGGTTTGTAAAAAAAATATATATATATATAAATATACAATATATATAACGCACAGTTCTAGCTTTTAACGCTAGCTTCCGGTGATTACGTTAGCATACGTTGCCTGTCAAATAGTTAGCCATTTACTTTATTCGTTATCTCTCAAGTGCCAACTTCTGGTGCGCTATAACTAGTAAAAGGGCCTGCTGTTTGGTAACCATTTAATAAAAAGCTAGGACTCGGTCGCTGCGGTAAGGTTTGGCAGAAGACGCATCAAGGGACTCTGTGGCTAATTGAAGCCAACTGTTAGCCGCTAGTGCAAGGAGCTAATTGTTAGCTCGAGACACAGTCAAACCGGGCGCAAAGTGAATACGATGTCGTTTCGCACAACCAAAGAACACTGTTCATGTGTGTGTGATTTACCCATCGCTGACTCTTGCTGGTTTCCTTGCATACATCACCATGAAGGCCGCGGTGATGTGAGTATGTGCTTGGGAACCGTGGCCTCCTGTCTGCTCTGGCTGCTCTCTTGTCTTTCGCTTCCTCTTTGCTCTAAATCTATCCTGGCAGACACACACCTACACGCCTTGGATCGCGCAAAAACAGCGCATAGCGGGTGGTGTTCAGAAAAAACACCCTCAGATTATCACCTGACATGTAGATAAACTATGCGCTAGAATTGGCCGATGTAGGTCAAGAAAAAGCAGCTGAAGCGGAGACAGGAGGAAGTAGGACTGGCTCATAATCAGAGGCGAACCAACACTTCCGGTTTACACTTCAAAGTAATGTTGAATGCACTCGTTGCTCTTTGCGTGCGAGTTTTTTTTTACATTTATTTTACGTTTTGTGAAGAATAAATATTAAAAAATGTCTAACAATGTTCTATTAATTAAGATTTTTGTTTGAAATTTCACATAATCAGATGCTAAATATCATAGAATCTGTCGACACTTGGAGTAATAATATAATATACAGTAAGCCTATATATGTTACAGTTTCTTCCCATACACTAATATTGCAATATTGATTGCTCACTGGGTTGATTTAGGTCGGAGCTGACACATATTGACTTTCTCTATCTCTTTTACAATTGGACAGTTTTCCATTTCATCCACTCAACACAAGTGGACGGTCAAATACAGCTCATATGCTTCTGGTAAAAAGGAAAGCAAATAACCCTGCATCCCCATTGTCTGGTGAGTGCAATATTTTTCATATTTCTTGTAGTAGCATTAGGGGGCAGCAATCTATCAAAAAAGCAACTGCCTTTTTCACTTTTCACGAGGCTAATTTAGCTGACAGTATTGTATGTAAATGTAGCTTTTTCTTTTTGTTTCACACACAAAAGTTGCCATGCTCTAGTATAGTATGTATATATCTTGATTTATAGAATGAAGGTATTTTGTGTCTATACCTTTGAACTTGCAGGTTAGTCAGTGATGTCTGGCCCTGAGTCTTACACGGACCGAGAGGAGGACTTCAGGTTCCTTCACAGCATGTTGAGGGAAAAGAAGCTTCACTTCCTCTTTAAGGTGCCATTTGTTTACTCTCAGTATTACAGTTATTACAATATTACAATTATTTGAGAAAAGATAGCTCAAATAATGTGACTTGGTGAATATGTCTATGGAGGTCCCCATTCATATACAGTCAACAACTGACAAAAAGATTAGAGAGAGACTGACAACAAGAAAGTCTGTATGAATTGATTGAAGTGATCCAAATCCAATTGAAATCCTTTATTTGAACTCACCACTTTTACTTTAACACCACTGTTATATGAATTAGATATGCTTATGTAGATCTGCACAACCTAAAAGGCTTTATAATATTCTGGTCTATTTTAAAGGCCATTGCAATCGTTGTGTATGTGTGTGTTTATAAGACAGTAGGTGTATGTAAAACAAAACATATTAAGCTCATTCTCTAATATAATATCTGTTAATAGCATACACAGTCACTATTTTGATTGTTTATTAATTTGACAGATCCACGAGCAACTGAAGCTCTTTAAGAAGCAGAGACCTGTCCCTGTCGAGGAGCATGCAGTGGTTCTGGCTTCAGATGTAAGTGAGTTAGTCCAAACATTTTTGCAGATCGACTCACTGCTGAGGACAGTTTGACAGCTCAGGCAACAGGAGTACAACTGCATCACTCACATTACTGTCACACACAAGTATGAATGGAATGCAGCTACCTCAACATTAAACTCTTTGACCTCTACTTCATAATATAATATTAAGGAGGATATAACTTTTTATTTGCCAGGGCTAAGTTCAGAGAGGACAGTGCAATGGACTGCTAAATCCATTTATAGTGTTCTCTAGTGTTTCAGGTTAAAGAATTTAAGATTTAAGATTAAATTACACAAATGTATTACCATTCACCACCAGCTCAGTCTATTCTTTACACATAACATAAAATAAACTGTCTAAGATTCTCAGTCATCAAGTTCAAATCAACTGAATTCAAAAAGAAATTATCTGGACTTGTTATTAAGGTCGTAATCAAGTAAGACTAACTCATAAACATTAAATATTGGTTGCCTGGGTAATTAATAGAAAAACAAGCAATTAAGTTATAATTACCAAATATTTTACAATAACTCACTTTTATTTCCTAACTGGAAGGGCTCTTTCTCCATACAATAGTATAGTATTTCCTGATCTGTTTCCATACTGTTTCCATACTGTCTCCCTGTCCCTATCCGATCCTCAATGCTCCCTGTTTTGCCGTAGATTCGGTCGGACAGCCACTCTCTGTCTGGCTTAAATCACCAGGACCTACTGGAAGGGCCGAGCCCAGGGTCTGTTTCCCCTCAGCCAGGCTTCTGTTTGCTCACAGTGGAAACGAATGACCTTCATGCATTGTGTTCCTGGAGTGTGGCTCAACATCTTGAAGCAGTAGAAGTCATTATAGTAATATACTTGACAAGACGACAACTGTTGCTCTGTCTGCTCACCGCTGATGGTCAAGGCTGCTTCATTTTAGCTGTCGCCCTTCTTGTCACACAGTCTTGAACATTCAGAGGCTTTTATCTACAGTGGCTGAAAGATCTAAATGCAAAACAGGAAAAGAAACGCCACAGTAGTATCAGTGAATATATTTGAATGAAATCTGATGTCTTCTTCTGTTTTCAGTTGACAGAGGAGCTGATGCACCAAGGCTACAGCGATGATGTCAAGGAGCTGGCAGCCATTTTGTCTAAACCTCACTTTAGGGTGAAGACTACTAGTATTATTATAATGTTGATCTTGATAGAGAGAGATTCAATCCCCAACTCAATATTTATGAAGACATTGGTTCATACGAGGGAGTCACCAGACTCGCACGCTGGTACAGCGGAGAGTCTGGCTTGCCAGGCTAAAGCAACCCCACTTCCAAGTTGTGTTTATTTGTGCTGACAGCTTCACACATACTTTTCACATACACTAACACTTACTGTATATTTTAAACACACATCATACAGCGTTGCGTTAAAAGTGTAGAAGTTGTGACTTGTCTTAATGAGGAGCTGAAGCCAGCAGACTGCAGTAACAGACTTTTAAACAGTCTTAATGATCTGTTTGGTCTTGGCTCAGAGGCAGCAGCTCACACATACTTATGAGAGCTGTGCTGTGTAATGGTCAATGTTTATTTCCTTTAAATGCAGTTTTTTTTCAGTGGTCAGACACATATTACTCACATACCAACAGTCTCGGAGCTGCTACTGACACAAGGAGATTAATTGACTGATGGAGAGGCATTTTTTTTACAATTTACCGATATTTTTTTGTTTTGTTTTTTTCGGTTTGAGCCCATTAATGAGATTGACTGTTGGCTATGTATTTGGTATTTGAGAACCCCCTTTCAGCCACCTTTCTAAATCAATGTAGTGCTTTGTCATTAGTAGTAAGTACCAGTTTGTCATGTTCTATTTTCAGTAACCATATTTCCAAATTAAAAATACCTGTCTTTTATTTGTTCTCATTTACAGAGCCTCCTGTTTGTGCAAGATGCTGTGGCTCACAAAGATTATGAGCCCACTCTGCCACCGATACCTGACGACTTTCAGGCAGATGAAGAGGATTCTGTCAAAATTGTCAGCTTGGTGAAAACCAAGGAGCCCTTGGTAAGTGATTTATATTTTTTAAAGATCTTGTAAATCAGAAAAGAACTCTCTTGTAACTACTCTGATACCCAATATGTGTTGAATATTGACAACCATCAATAAGTCAAAAAAGCAACATAACTTCTTGATATCTGATATATAATGCCAAAAAGTTAAAGGCTTAGTGCTTATAAAGGGATGACATTTTGAGTTGTAAGAGTTTTGGTTTCTGCCTCTCACTTCAGCAGTCAGTTCTTCCACCCTTGATGCCACATATCAGCAAGAAGCCACACACTTTGAAGTCCCTATTATATTAGATGTGAATTCCTTTATTTTAGCTTAATTAGATTGATTGGCTTTTTTGTAATAGTTGTAATAGTACTTTTTTATTTCAACTAATTGTCAGTTGGTCACATGGAAACTTCCCGGATCAACCAAAAAGTAATGAAACTACTCTGCCAAGGACGCAAAATCCTCTAAAACATTTTTTTTATATTAAAAACATTTTTACATCTGGTGCTAGTTCGCCATTAAATACAGTACATTTCATGATAGACAGTAATTGGCTGCTGTGCCAGATCATTTCTCGTAAGTCCATTCAGTAGCCTTTTGGCTCTCAAGTCATTTACATTTATATCAGTGCAAATGAAAGTGTTGTTCCTAATGAGCTGGTCAACTATAGCCCCAATGACAAACACTGCAAAATACAGATTTGTAGCCTGCATTGACAGTTACATATTTCACCCAAGCTCAAGATTATAGGATATGTGGATATTAAGTTAATGAGGTTCATTGTGTTACTGTTTTTGTCTTACCATTGCAGTAATTGGGAACACGTTTTATTATTGATCCCCACACTACACTGGGAGTTGCTGACCTTTTTCTGACTCTCTTTGATGAAGCCAATATGCTCCTTTTTTCCATAGTTACGACCAGAGCACACGCTGATTGTAGGCAGCTACAAAAGATGCTCTTTTCAATGCAAATTGCTCCATATCAGTGACATCTGGAGAAAATAATGCTGATTTACGTGACCTTTTTGTGTTGTGAATGCAGTGGCTCATTTGAAGAAGTTAGATATTCTGATATGCACTGCTATTGTCTTTACTAACTTTGCTTTATTTTTAGGGTGCAACTATTAAAAGGGAAGAATCTTCTGGAGCCATTGTAGTAGCAAGGATAATGAAAGGAGGTGCAGCAGATAAAAGTGGTAAGTTGAACCAAAGGGACTATAGCAGTACTGGACCAGGTTTAAACAACCACTAAACCAGGTCTAAATCCAGACTAAATCCAGACTAAACCCATTTTTTAAACAATCAAATTCAAGACCCAAACAAAGCAGTAACATAACACACTTTAAATTAAGCTGCATATCAATTGTTTGATGTTAAACCACTAGAAGAAGTCTGCATAACACCAGTGGTGCCCATGCCACAGTTTGAAAACCTCTGCTAAAGTGTACAGCGCCTGTGCAATCAAATCTGCTACTATATACATCTTTTAACCTTATTTCAATCCTTTTCATTGTTGCAACCTTATATTGCTCTATTATGGAGTGTAGTTGTATTATATTGAAAGGTCATATAGTTGGAATGTGTTACAGGCCTGATCCATGAAGGGGATGAGCTGAAGGAGGTGAACGGTGTCTCGATGGAGCACAGGAAACCAAAGGAAATCCTTCCTCTTCTGGTCAATTTATTATACTTTGTTTGTTGGCACATTCATAACAAAAGAAATGAATCATTTTATATGACTTTTATAAACTCTATGTGTCCTTCATAGGCTCGTTCAAAACACGAGATTACGTTCAAGATTATCCCTGCTCGCTACAAAGAAGAGGTGTCATCACAGAGAAAAAAGGTAGTGTATACTAACTGCTCACTTTATCACTTTGACTGTATACCCTTTAAAGTGTGTGATCATCTGCTTCATATTACACTTCGGAGAAAGATTTGACTTAAACATCCATTGGCTTAATATGAGGCTGAAAAGCTATTTGTGGTAAATATGGCTGCCTAATAAAGTGGCCAGTCAGTGTACATAAGCTTTAGAATACATTTTGTTTGTTGGACACCTGTTTTTAGTGAAATAAAATGAGTCATAGGTAGGATCTTGTTTTTGTGCCATAGTGCTGTCACAAAATGACGTCCATGTCAAAACCTAAATTCAAGTCAGACAGACAAGGATAGAGCAATCACCAAACGTTATCATATTTGGACGTTTTGTATCTTTTAGACATCTGATTTACAATGTCATGCAAGTCACTTCTCTTGAGCTGTAGCTGTACGTGATGTAAAAACGACATCTAGACAAAGTGGAAAATGTTAGTCTTTGTTAAAAATAATGTTTGAGTTAAGTCGATATAAAAATACCGAAGCTGGAAGCTGTTAGACGGACATTTGCAAAGAATTAATGTAAATTATTTTCAGCGATCGGAGCAATTTCTCAAAAATGTGAAAAAACACCAGACAAAAGTTTCATGTCAATGCCAGGATGTTGATTTAATGTTCACCAGCGGAAAAAGAAGCACAAATAAAGTCAAAGTGACAAGTCTATTTTTCTTTGAGCTGCTCTGAAAGCTGGAAGTATGAAATAAAATGTTCCTTTCTTTAGCTTTTTGTGCGGGCTTTATTTGACTACAACCCCAACGAGGACCCGACAGTGCCGTGCAAAGAGGCAGCAGTGGGTTTTAAACAAGGGGACGTCCTACAGATTGTCAGTATGGACGATGAGACATGGTGGCAGGCTTGTCACCAAGGCGACAGTCAAACACGAGCGGGTCTCATCCCATCACAACAACTGCATGAGAGGTACATTTAACATATGTTTAATTTGTGAAATGAAATAATGCATTTTCTATGGAGAAATTAGAGAAATGTATGTTTTATTGGACACACACTTACAGAAATAGATGATCACAATTGTTTGCCAGTCTATGCTAAATGCTATAGCAAATAAAACAGCACTTATGGTCTGATTAATGTCCGGGTACACCTTTTAGGATGTTGTGAAAAAAAACGGTCTATAGAATTTATTATAGAGTTTATATAATGTAATTTAATATAGTAATTAAGTTAACAATAAGACTCTTACAGGAGAGTATCCCTGCAGCGACCCAGGGCCCTGTTCAAGCCACGGAGAGTCAAACTAACAGGTGATCTTCCAACATGTGCCTATAAAACCACCCCACACCTGAAACCAGAAATCCCCTTTAAGACTTTCCATCATACGTATTAGAGCGGCCTGACTGAAAAAACAAAAAGTCAAAGGTCACGCTTTAGGGTCATGGTCAAGGTCACTGCTGTTGTTTGACTGATGCTGATGTTTTTTTTCTCCACATGCTCCACAGATGAGACTCAAGGTACTATCACTTGTATGTGTTCTTTTTTGCAAAACATGTCTGTATCACAAAAAGACAGAAGGAAATCTAAATATTGAAATATGAAGTTTGTGGTTTCTGTAATAATAGACACAGTGATGATTGGTCTGAATCAGTGGTTTGCAAACCTATCACACCAAGTACCGCGTCTTTGTGAACCATTTTGTAGACCAAGGACATATCTGGTCTAAATCAAGAAAATAAATAAATCAGTCACAAACCCAGAAAAACACATGACCAAATAAAACAAACCAAGACTATACTAGGACTAAACCAGAATCAGAGCAGTACTAAAACAGGGCTTGACTAGGATTAAGGATAAGCCTGAGAAAACAGAGTAAACCTGTAAAAACATGCACCAATAGTCTAAACAAAATCCAGGACTATAAGCCAAAATCAGGACTAATCATTGATAGTTGTTTTATCTTCCAGAATGTCCTGAGTACTACTGTGTAAGACAAAAACGAACTAACTCATGATAAAATCTAAATCGTGATCATATTATATTTTTACCATTTCGCCCACCACTGCTGTAGCTTTAGTCTCTAGCAAAATATAGTGCGTCAGAACATGCAACCTGCTTAATACGATATTTCTCACCAAAACACATTTGGGTGTAGAGGCTCACTCTTTCCTTTTATTCTTTTCCAGTCCTAGAGGATGTCGACTATCGGGCCATAACAGGCATCCACATTGGTAAGGCCAATGGAAAGAATATGATTTAATACAACTGTTTTACTTTATCATAACTGCCCAAATGAACAGACATCAATTTAGCAGAAGAAGAAGAAGAAGAAAAAAAACACTGGTTTAATACAAATCTGCTCTAGAGATGATGTAGCTTTGTGGTTTGGAGTTTTTAGGGAGAGGACTAAAACAGAGAATATGGCTTTGGGCTTCCAGTTTATCCCATTTGTCTTGATCTGGTGAATTGAAGATGATGTGCTTGTGCGTGCAGAACATTAGTGCACTTACAGCTGATTGTGAAAAGGCCCTTATGTCTGGACGAAGCAAGCTTAGAATCATTAGACATTTTTCATAGTCATGTGCGTTTGATATTGTGCATTTTTATCTCATCTTTAGCCAGATACCTGAGGACAATGTTCTTCTATGTACTCTGTGTTTCTTCAAAGCTTTACTTGTAAACGGGTATGTAAGCAAATGGACTCAAAGGCAGAGTCTTACATAAACAATGCAGATAAAACAGAAAAATAAGATGTTTTGAAGTCATTGCACAGAAAATAAACGGCGTTAGTTGCTACATACGCAGTCAGATATACACCAATAACAGATTATACTTTGCATTATGGTAAAATGTATCACCAACATCACTGGCAGGAAGGTCTGTTTTTAGCACATCTTGAGTATCCAGGATGCGTTTCTGAGTGACCATGCATGTATGTATTGAGCTTGCTTGTGTAAGAATAGCCAATGTAGCCCAAAGGAGTTGTATAGTTAAATACAATGCTAATATAACATATCTTAACAACAAGTGGTGGCAGTTAAGCTTCACTTGACTCAGTTATTTCTCTATTGAACCACTATAGTCTATTGAATAGCCTATAGTGGCACAATTTCCGATCTTCAAGATGTTATAATAGAATAGACTCTATTCTATTATAACATCTTGAAGATCGTAAATTGTGTTATACTTCTTTCAAACTTCATTGTTATAATTGTCGATATATATAGTCGATAAATTAGATTTTCATATATTTTTCATATTTAAAACCTGTGGTAATCTGCACATTGCGGTTGCACAGAAACAGTTTTGTAACCTTTATACAGCTGAACCTGATCATTGATAGTCTACAAATGGAGCTGGCAAAGCTTTCCACATGGTTTTACAGTTCATCTGCCCTTGTTTTTTTGGTGTTTTTTTTGAGTACTGTAATAATTGCCCAATGTTGAAGTGTGACAAAAAAGGGCAGGGTATTATTCCTAAAATCAATACAAACAGGCATCCATATTGGCCCCACACAAATTGGCCCAACCATAGAAAAACTACATTGATCGACCTCTACTTTTCAACTCAAACCAGAACAGAGTTTATTCATTACTCTGTATTATGTCAGGTTTTGGCAGTGCAGCCTTCAGCTCATATCGTACTACTCATCTTAATGGTGACACCACAGACTGGGCTCACAACATGTGTTCCATGGCCTCAGTCTCCTCGGTCCACTCTTATCTTATGCTTTTACTAAAGACTCTGCAGTATAAAGTGGAACAAATGTTTGCCAAAAATATTCTCAACTTTTACGACTGAGTGCATTTTCGCTCACAGATTTACATAAGCCTGACAATTACAGCCTGTTTTCCCTAAAGACCTAACCTGATTGTGACTAAATATGATTTTCTCATTCATTCATGTATATATTTGTTTTTGCACATGCCTAACTCCTTTTTACACATTACTCCACATTTCAGAGTGAAGTCATCAGTTTTAGTCTCTTGTAAACAGAAGCGTGCCATTGCTGCCAGTTTCCCTCTGTCTTTTAAAGTGAGGAAATGAACTGATTTGCTTACATACATAAACTACAGCTGACGTCAAAGAGGGCCTGGCACCATCACTTAGCAGCATTTAGCATCATGAAAGAGAGGGAGCCCAGCGAGCCGAGCCAAACCGCAGTCGCATGGCAGACCGGGGGCTGTCAGACGGACTACAAGCCATGCGTGACAGCACTATTCTGAGATACTTGTGTCTTTAATGCAACTCGTTTCATGAAATCTGTTTTGTCAGTGGAGTTGTTGACATGTCACTGGGTGGTGGCTTTGATGACAGCCAGGGATTTTGGGTTAGTGCGCTGTTCTTGGAAATCCACAGTTTTCCTTACCTTGGTCTGTTCATTTCTCTAGTAATGAAATTCTGTGTTTGTCACCAGACTAGAATTTCATACTCAAAACCAATACTGGATAAGACTTTAATTGAAGCACAAAACAATATATATTTTTTTTTTTTTCAGTTTATTCCTACTGTAGTGTAACAGACATATATAGTTATAGGGGCCCTTGACTAATTGTTGATCAATCTATTTTTAATTTAGTTTATTTAACAGTCCTCTGTGATGTAAATCGTTTTATCTTGTGTATGAAACAATGTGAAGCTTTTCTGTCAAGTAAAGTATTGCCTATGAATGAATGTGGTTGTGTGATTGGTGTTTGGTGGTGGTCGGAGGGGCCATAGGCAGCCACGCTTCCGTCAGTGTGCCCCAGGGCAGCTGTGGCTATATAGTAGCTTACCACCATCAGGTGTGTCTGTAGAGTGAATGATTAGTACAAAATATGTAAAGCGCTTTGGGTGTCTTGAAAAGCGCTATATAAATGGAAGTTTTTCTTATTATTAAAGACAGAAAAGTTGGTATTGACTCCTTCAAATTAAACTCTCATTTCGATATTGAATAGAATCTTTTGCCAGTTAGCCACAAGGTATTTAACGCGTATGTGTTTTTATTACAGCTGGTCTGAGGAGAAGTTTCAGACTGGGGAGGAAAGGGAGTGTGGCCCGAGAAGCAGATCGCTCCAGAAGGTGGAGCACTGGGATACATGGCTCCATCCGGCCTCCTACCTACATCGAGGTCATCCCCTACCACAGGGACCCTACAGACAGGCACAGACTGGTAGTGCTAGTTGGTACGTACTGATTCAGTTGGTCCTTGGTTCCAGACAACCCACCAAAATTCTACAGATCACAAAGAAGCTGCCAAATAGTGCCTAGTATTACTGGTTGTCTGTGAGTGAATATCTTTGATTTACTGGCTTGAGACCTGCCTTAACCCCAAAGTAGCTGGGGGTAAATTTGTTACAAAGTGTAGCAGAAATTATGCAGACATCAATCAGTTTTTGCTTCAGCATGTGACTTTGATCATTGTTTTATTTTGTGTCTGAATAAACTAAACTAAACAAAAAAAAAACTAAATGGCAAGATTAAGTAATCAAAAATGAATGAATGGATGAATGCGTATTGTGTGTAGTTTGCTAAACATCAGGACAATACACAGGTAAGAAAAGGTAATGCATTGATGAAGATTTATACTGCTTCTTGTGACTTCAGGGATAATCTTTTCCCATCAGAAGCATGTCAACACTGTCAGAGAGCTCCAGTCAGAATAGATGGTGCTCTCCTGAATCACCTATGAGCACAACTCCTCTGCCAATCCTGCAGGCCTGTTTTATGTAGTTTTTGCACAATATTGTTCTATTGGGAATTGTAGTCTGGACTACGCCAAAAGCCTTTTTAATGTCATCTTACAATACAAGTGTACTCTACTGTCAAATGCCTTATGCAGGTTTAAAGACTGTTAAGTAAATAGCTAGCAAAAATATGCAATTCATTTTTTTCCCTTCGTTTTACAAAATGCAAAGTGAGGTCATGTGACCATACTTTGGTTTCAAAAGTCCAAGATGGGTTCTTCCTACCATTTCATCAGTGGTTGAAGGCTGCTCACATTTTTCTGTCTGCTGATTCCAGTCAGAATCAAGGGTATTGAGATCAGTTTTGTAGGTACGGCTAACCAAAGTGAACGTGGTTACTAATGTGAAGCATAGGCAATAGGCTTATGTCACAAATCTAGGAATCCAAACGGTGAACCAGATTAATCTGTATGAAACTTTACAATAGGTTACTGCATTTCTCCTCACTTTCCTAAAACCTTTGGTGTTTATACTGTAGGTCGTGGATGACAAATTAAAAACCCTATACAATAAAGCAAAAGGTGAAACTACAGAAAAACAGAGGACAGGGATGGCTGCTCTGTGAATAAGGTTTTTCCGAATGCGTCCCAAGTGCTCCATCATTAGCCTGGAACAGTTAAGACAGCTTGGATTTGGATTTAGGCTCCTTTAATCGAGCTGGATGTGACTTTGACTCTGGATTACGTTTTTACTGTCTGTTCTTCTTCGACCAGAGCTCATCATTAAGACTATGGTTTATTAGCATTGAGGGTTGTAGACAGGAAAACCACAACCTGGATGGCTAAAACAGGAGCTGCTGGATCACTTCGGCCCAAGTTTGAACTGTATCCATTTCTGTTTTAGGCTTTAGGGCAGCAGTGGGTAGGTGCCCGCCCTGCAACCAGAGGGTCGCCGGTTCGAGTCCCCGTCCGATCGCACACTGTCGTTGTGTCCCAGGGCAAGACACTTAACCCACATTACCTGAATTGGCATGAATGTGGTTGTTTGGTGGTGGTCAGAGGGGCCGTAGGCGCAAACTGGCAGCCACGCTTCTGTCAGACTGCTGTGGCTTTATAAGTACCGCCAGTGTATGGAGTGAATGAATAATGCAATTGGAAAGCGTCTTTGGGTGTCCTGAAGCGATATATAAGTACGACGATGAGTCTTAGGTGAGGTACACCCTGGACAATGGTCAGTTACCGGAGGGTCGCTGGTTCGAATCTCGCCCAAGAACATACTGTTGTGTCCCTGGGCAAGACACTTCACCCACGTTGCCCAAGTATGAATTTGTGTGTTTGGTTGGTGTTGGTTTAAAGGCCTTTGGTGCATAATGGCAACCAAGACTGTGAGCCCCAGGGCAGTTGTGGCTACACTGAAAAACTACACTGTCTCAGTTTACTTAACTAGAAATTCAACTCCCATGGACATTTTCACATTGATACGATTTCAGATATCTCAAATACAGTAATAAGCTGATAGTATTTTTGTATTAAGTTAATGGAAAAAATACAGCTTCTCGACAACAACAAAGTTCTAGTCGTAGCTTACCACTATGGGTGTAGAGAGTGAATGAATAATGTAAAGTGCTTTGGGTATCTAGAAAGGGGCTTTGTAAATCCAATGCATTATTATTATTACTTGCTGGGCTAAAACAGAGACATACTGAACACAGAAAGACAACCATCTCTCATTCAATATATAGTCACAAATTCCCCTTATGCATGTCTTTGGATGATAAGCAGAAGACACTGGAGTAGCTATTGAGATAACCCACAGTAATACGGGGAGGACATGCAGACTTTCTTTCTATATATTATTTTTTCACTACAATCTCTGTAAAAAGCATCAGCTGAATGTCTATAAACTTAATATTTTGTAATATATCAATCTCATGCAACATTGTGATGGAAATGGCAGCTATGTAAGGCATCCCTCTTTCATTGCTTCATTTGAGTCTGATGCAATCTGGAGGAAAACGCATCGGAAGCGAATCCCAGATTCGACAGTTTTATGTATGTGCCCTCCATCCTGTGCATCCTACACTATACTGATACTGATACTGCTATGGCTTTTCCAGAGGGGTATATAAGCATTAAACATTTGGAAAAGGACCTTTGGAGAATCACTTTTAGCCCCCAAAAAACAGAATGAAATCAAAACCTGTTCTGTCTGACTCCTTTTAGGTTTTTAATGCTAAAGACAGATGTGTCACCAGATCGCTAAGCTCATTTGATGTTGGTTTTGTCATCAGGAAAACATTAGTTCGCAGAGATATTGGGATTGGGTAGCCTTTTCTCTCCCCAGGGCCGAGCGGCGTTGGCGTCAGTGAACTGAAGAAGAGGCTTCTCATCTCTGACCCGGACCGCTATGGTGTCACCGTGCCCTGTAAGACACACTTTAAGTAATGCACAATATAGTAGCTCCTTTTCATAGTGTTCAAACTCATTTATGCAGACACGTCACGAGAGCGCAGGCAGCAGGAGAAAGATGGAGTGGACTATCACTTTGTGTCAGTGTACATGTTTGAGGAGGACATTCTCAATCACAGGTAAAGAGGGTAAAACACGAGTAAAAACCCTTTATAAAGTTTTTGTTCTTTTTTTGTTTAGGTTCATTGAATATGGACGCTACAAGAGCCACTACTACGGGTTGAGTCTCAACTCTGTCAACAGAGTGATGGCAGAGGGCAAAGTGTGCCTCCTGGACATGCATCCTAGTGTATGTGTTCCACAATATTATCATTAAGATTATATCAACTACAGTAGAACACTTACAGGAAAATAAACATAACTTGTTAAAACACCTTTTAGAAAACTGCCAATTATTGTGACTAAGCATGCAATATTTTAAGTTCAATTTAATCATACAATTAATATTTCTTTGGTTGGGGGTATGTTGTTGAACACCATTACATGCATGTATGGTTCTTTACATGACTGTGTTTTCTAGTGAATATTATTAATTAATATGTTATTTTTATTGGAGTGGCAGTGGCACAGCCAAAGGGTCATCGGTGCGAATCCCCGCCTGAGCGCATACTGTCGTTGTGTCAAGACACTTAACCCCTGATTGCCTATGAATGAATGAATGTGGTTGTGTGAGCAGTGTGTAGTAGTGGTTGGAAGGGTCATAGGCACAGAATGGCAGTGGCTTACCACTATTATTATTATTATTATTATTATTATTATTATTATTATTATTATTATTATTATTATTATTATTATTAGTTACATGAATATCTTTTGCATATTACTATTAGCTATTGGTATATAGGTTTCATTGTGTTTTCAATACAGCATTGACTGTACATTTCTATCATTACAGAATATAATGCACGTGTATACAGCTGAATACAGACCATTTGTTGTGTTTGTGAAGCCACCACGTATCGAGGAGCTGCGTCTGACCCGCCGAAGAGCTAAGTTCATCAGTGAAGAGCAGGACCGGAGCCCAGTGAGGATTTTCTCAGTAAGTACTAGACCACATGATACATATACACATGATACATATACACATGATACATATACACATGATACATATACACATGATGCATATACACATGATACATATACACATGATACATATACACATGATACATATACACATGATGCACAGGTGTCTGTCCATGTCTTGAAACAGACAGGGTGGTGTCAGGTCAAACCGGTAACACCCACCAAATATACAGGGGTCAACTTTTGATTTGCCTTTAAGAGACATTTAAGAGATGAGCAGGGTCATAACACAGCAAAGTGGGTGGCTTTGGCAGTTTAAACATATAGACTTTGAATGTATGATCCATGACCAAAAATGTATTATTGTTTTCCTATAGTACAATATGGGACTGTTGTTGATCTTTCTCAATTCCCACAGTGTTGCATATAACATTTATTCAGATTGTATACTTAAGGGTTTATGTAAAAAACAGACCCCCATAGTTTCATAAATAAAAACAGCAATATGTTTTGTCACTTTGCGCATCCCCATCTGTGTTCACATGCATGTTTGACTTCTGCTGCCTGCCCTTATAAAACCATGGAGGTCACACACCTGGACGCAGGTCGCCCTTGTCCCATACACTGCTGTCCTGACATCAGTTTATAGGGCTGCTATGAAAAGTCCTCTTATACTTTCCTTATTCAGCATGTAATGGCTGGTTATGCTTTAGCCAGTTTAGTTTATGAGCATGGTTTTCACATCCCTTTATGTTACAGAAAGTTACATTGGTTTAGTCTTGGTTTAGGCCTGGTTAGTCCACATTAATAATACAGTATGTTGCATGCTTACATATATCTCTCAATCGAAAAACAGGAAGAAGATTTTGAAGAGATGATTGACATGGCTGAGTCTATGGAGCGAGAGTATGGGCACCTATTTGATAAAGTGTTGGTGAACGGAGACATTGCAACGGCCTTTCGAGAGCTCAAGGCTGAAGTTTTTGAAGATAGTCGAAGCTGAGGCCCAGTGGATTCCTGCAGAGTGGGTTTGTCCATCACCAACAACAGCAAGAAGAAGCTGTGGTCACTTAACCGGGTGGATCTAAACTTTCCTAAAGGGGCTATAGTATGCCTTTTGTCCAGCTTTTATATATATATATATATATATATATATATATAATTATGGATTATTAGATTTCTTGTATTAAAATGTAAAAGCAGTATTTATTTTGAGCTATTGGTTTCTCTCTCCTGTGAAAAGCTCCGATTAATTTAAGGTCCTCTCTTCCTCTGTTGGCCACGCCCACTTTACTAATACAGCCAATGGAAATAATGAAAAAGGGTTTCTTCCCCTATCTACATAGAAAGGTGGAACCAAGCATTTTTAGCCCCTGAGAAGATCAGAGCCTCAGCATTCAGGATTACTCTAAACATTCATGAGTGAAACACAAAATGTATATGATGAGTTACGATTATAGGGTCCCTTTAAACTTAAACAGAATGTCTATACCTTATTTTTTCTCATTTCAACAATCAGTCCTTAAAAGAACATCTAGTTAGTACATCTCCTGTGTTCCTCAATATGTTTCTCCTCTATTTGCTGGTCTTTCATCCAGTTGGCACTTGGCTGAAAGACTGTTGGCTCGCGGACTGAAAGAAAAAGACACACACAAAAAAACGGAAACTCTGCAGCGCTTGCGGTTGAGCGTAATCCTTCTCTGCCAAGTCACAAACATCAGCATGTAATTATTCTGACAGCTGCTGCACTTCAATTAACTGTAATGTACACCACAGGGATAATATTAGTACCAGTCAGAAACATGTTGAACAAAATATGGACATGAGTGAGATAACAGTCAGTTAAAAGCCTTCAATAAAAGAGATTGGAAATGGCAGCTGATTTAGAAATGTTATTAGAAACCAGTGGTATGGGTACTATTAGTGGTACAATGGGTTACATCTGGTTTAGATATAGTTTAGTCCTGTTTAGAACTTCTTTTAGTCCTCACTTAGACCTAGTGTAGTCCTGATTGACACCAGGTATCGTGCTGTTGTAGTCCTATTTGATGTACTTGTTGAGAAAGGTTTAGACCGGTGACATTATAGATCATAAACTAGACCAGTATTTTTTATATTTTACATTGGAGAGTCTACTGTTGCTGCGTATATGAGCCATATATTTTAGTGTCTACATTCTTTTGCATTCTTGGGGTTTCCTTCCCTTTCAGTGGCTGGGTTCAATTGCGTGTGAAAGAGTGTTAATGTGTCAATCATGTAGAGTTTAGGAGGTAGCTGGGGCAGTGCGATGTGCTTGTACCGGGGATGCTAATGACTTTCAAGGGACCTATGTCTTTACAGATGTACCCAGGCACAGTTACGACCACACATAAAAACTTACGATAAGAGCACAGGCAAACTACGGTAACTCACTGGCCACTTTATAAGGTACACCTATTTAACTACTAATTACCACAAATGACAAACACTGATACTCTATTGGGATTTTGTGGCAAACAGATTAGATTATTAACAGATTATTTTCTACTATTGTATTGTTGGCATCCAGTCCGGGCAGCAAAGTAAGAACGTGTTTCTTACTGTACATATGACAATAAACACTTTGAATCTTAGTAAAAAATATATATAAATGATAAAATATCCAATGAGCAGTATTTGTGAGAAAATGCGATGCAGATGCCAGAGGTCAAAGAGAAATAGCCAACTTGACTTTGAGTTGAGAGAAAAGCTACAGTAACCATTGTTACAACCAAGGTCTGCAGATGCTCTGGATGCACAAACATTGAGACTGATTGGCCATAGCAGCTAAAGACCACATTGGGACCACTTTAAAAGCACACAGTCTACGTAATAAATTGGCCAGCGGTGAGTGCATTTATCTGGCAACAGAGCAGACTTGTAAGATGGTAAACTAGTTGGAGATGTATCAATAAAAAGTTTCCTGTCAGGTGTCAATCCAAATGTACAACTATTTACGTTGGTGCCAGACTCGAAGCTCGACCCGGGCCAAGTGTGGCAGTATATTTTCATCTGGCCGCTGAGAATCTACAGGCACTCTGAGATCATAATGATGCCTTTAAAGACACCACAGACATCCAATAAAAACATGACGTGTAGTAGCACCCACTTCGAACATTACACTGAAAAATGATGCCGATTGGTCACGGATAATTTGGCTCAATCATGTACCAATTTAGTGCATTCAAATAAATAGGACTACCTAGTCAACCTTTTTTAAAGTTACAGTACCTGGATATGAGCAGGAAAAACAAACATCTATGTTTAAAAGTTTGAATGTATGCTACCCTTTCCCCTTCCTCTCCTTCTTAACCTCTATCTCGTGAATTTTGACATAAAACATCAACTTTACATCAACATTATTACCTCCGCCAAGGAGCTAGCGTTGTCCATCTGTCTGTCTGTAAGCGACTTAACTCAAAAACTACTGGATTTGGATGAAATTTTCAGGGAAGATTAGGAATGACACAAGGAAGAAGTGATTAGATTTTGTGATCTGGAATTTTTACAAATAATTTCTTATTCACTTGAATGGGACAGACATCTGAGTCTAACAACATTTTCATTAAAACCAAAACAGCTAATTCCAGGTTTTTCTATCTTTTCAGCTTCTTGCCAGATGACATTGTTTAATTAGGCTCTTACGGTTGTGTCTGTGGTTTTGAAAACCTCTCATTGTATTAACATGTTTTTAATGATTTTGAATGATTATAGAAGAAGAGAAAACGAAGTCACTATTTTGTATTGCTTTTCTGGAGGGGTGTCCAGTCTCACTGAAGGTTCTATTTAGAATTGTTTATTTTAGGAGTGCACTTAGGGGAAATTAGCTACCTTGGCGGTGGTCTGCACTCTCCGAGTGCTTTCTAGTTCCTGATAGATTGTAATTTATGATAAATAAACAATGTAACAATCAGAAGTACTTGTGTGTAAAATGTACACTAATCAGTAATATAATCAGTAAATAATTTACTTATACAGCATTTTTTATTGTACATTTAGTACTGTATGTTGGCCTGGGCAGTAGTGGAAGTAAGTATAGCAGTATTTTTACTCAGTTTTGTACATTTACTTCAATAATATTTGTTATAGGCTATAGTATATGTGGAACAATGACACAAATCTTTTTATTACTCATTTTGTAAAATATTCAATCAGTCAGAAATACTTCCCTATTTCAGGAGGCATTAACATTAACATAACATAAGTAGAGTTTGCTTTGGTTTTGTCCCAACACTAACATTTGTGGTTTTATGTCTGAGTGGGTTACTTCCAGGTAGTCAGTCCCATGCCCAGAAAATACATTATCCCACTGCTTACGTTTCCTTATTGTAAATTTTTAGTAATCTGAAATACATTATTATTATAATTTATATTATTTATATTTAATGCCCCAGTGAGGTCTGCAGTTTGAACTTACAACATTCAAGTGTCAAGTGTCAAACTATCCAAACAAGTAGAAAATATATATCGGTTGAGAGTTTTTTACTGGTCTCTTGGCTGCTTGGTGGGTGTGGTCCGAGGTAGTATCAACAGTGCAGACGGTGAACACATCACAGTGGGACAAGGTGAAATGGTGTGTGATAGCATGTACCATTCTCCAGCCTCTGTGCAGGAATGCTAGCTAGGAATTTACTGCACCTAAAGGGGATGCTTACGGACCATGTGTTTTTCTGCTCCGGAGTGCCTGAAACTCAACCTCCCCGCTGATATTTCTGAATTATGTACAGGGGTGAGAGTTATGGGCTGTTTAATATGTTTAACAGTTACACTTGCGCTGCGATCATTGTCTAATATGAAAGCTAAAAGGACATTTTATCAGACTGGTTATCCCTGAAGATGATAGAGGTTTTGTGTGTATGCTATAGTCATTACTATATGTACAAACAGGCTTACGTAAGAGTGTTTAGAGGTCAAGAAGAACAAACATAGTCTGTAGTCTTTTTACTATTTTTATAATCTCTCTTGGGTCTGTGCAGTGGTTAGAGCTTCAGCCATTCAGTAGGTAGTTTGTGGGTTCAGGCTGTTCGACACACAATCTCTTCAAGTGAAGTCTGCATGTCCTCCCCATTTTTACCATGGGGTCTCTCTGGGTAATCGGGTTTCTTTCCACCATCCATGTGTTAGGAGTGTTGGTAAAAATTACCCCCAGTGAATGAATGTGAGTAAATGGTTGTCTGTCAATGTCAGCCACCACCAATCACACTCATATTTAACGTATGCATACATGAGCAATGTACTCACGGACACAACAACCTGTAGTTGAAGAAGATGAATGAATAATTACTCATATTGAGACCCCTATGTCTTGATACTGTATAAATCAGATGTGTGAAAAGTTGTGATTAGGCAAGCTGGGTAAGCTGACACTTAGAGTTAGATTGTGGTATTTGGGAAATTCATTTGAAATGTTACTTTTTAAAGATTTACCAAGAAAATCACATTCAAACATCTGTGAATTTGATCCATTTTCAGACTGTCTCTATTATCCACCAATTTGTAGTGAGATCCAGCAGAGCCCAGTAAGGATTCACTTCTGTCTCGGCATCATACGACATCGCTCTGTGGGTTTCCTGGTCTATTAGGCACTCTGTAATTACACCCAGAATCCCCTACTAAAACATGTATTATTATTTGCTGACACGATTTTTAAGTTAGACCTCAACATCCACAAGATTTGTCTGCCTCATGCTTCAAAAATGTGGAGAGTGGTAAATTGCTCAGAGTTGGCAGCAGCAGTCACACCAGGCCAAATGTTACTTGTAAATCCATTGACCGCATATGCTGATATACATGTGCAAGAGTTTTTGTATTGCGGGGTGCTAGAGCTGAAGTGATTGGACGGTGGGAGGGCCAATAGGCAGTGGAGAAGTTTATGTGAGCTCCTCTCACTCGCAACTCAAGCAGACAACATCTTTGGACTTTTTCAAACATCACTTACTTCAGGAGAGGCTACTTTTGTACTTTTACTCAACAAAAGGAACCCATTTTCAACTGCTTTTTTAATTTCACGGCAAGAATGGAATTGTGATCTTTTTATTTGAGGACATTTTGTGATGCACCTGTTGATTGTGGAGAGAATGGACAAACTTGGGGCGATACAATCTGATTCTGTTCTTAAATTTGGAGACAGAAGAAAAACTATGGAGAGCAATAGACTCACTGATGTAGACGTACCTTCAAGTAGATGCCAGGAGACCACACAAAATGGATCAGCCAATAAGTGTCGAAAATTTGGGTACGTACATTTTGATTACAAGATTGTAGAAATGATTTATTATTAATGACTTATTTGGTGACTTCTATACCCTCCAGGTCTCATCTGGGTGGTGGGGTCAAAGTGCGCCACAAGAGGCAGGTGTTACAGGACATGGCACGGCCACTCAAACACTGGCTCTACAAACATCGGGACAATCCTTATCCCACAAAGACAGAGAAGGTTCTGCTGGCTCTGGGATCACATATGACACTAGTGCAGGTAAGCGAAAGACAGTAACCATAACTATGGTATAAAAACTATTGGAAATCATTCAATATTGATCGAATAATAGTAGCAGTTTTTATTTGTGCAAATGTATAGTGGAGGATAGCAATGGGTTAAATAAAGTTTAGATTTGTATCTTATTTCCGAAGATATTTTCTTATTACTTGTGAACTGGTGAAACAGATTTTGCAAATGCATGGTCATCAAAAATCCTCAAAATGAAAAAATAATAATGGAAGATAGGGTTTGGTAAAGTAACAATGAAATTTGTAACAATGAAATTTAAGTGTTGGAAAAGAGAATTTATGATCCTGTTTGTTCATTTCAATATGACTTTGCTTTTTATAACTTACTTATAACTTACAGAGTAATGTGTTTGTTCTTTGTACAGTTGTTATACCAATATAATTAAATTGAATCATAAATACTGATAAAAGGTTATAACCAGACCCGATGTAGAATCACTTCACTGTAGCTTGCTCTTTACTTCTATTAAAATGAATATGCATCTCCTTAATATCCTGCTCTGGTAAAGTGATTGTAACTTGTCAAATGTATGCAGGTTTCAAACTGGTTTGCTAACGCCCGGCGGAGGCTGAAGAACACAGTGAGGCAGCCAGACCTCAGCTGGGCTCTGAGGATCAAACTCTACAATCAGTACATCCAGGGCAATGCTGAGAGACTGAGCGTGTGCAGTGATGATCCAGACACTGACGGTGAGGTTTCTCAAACTAGACACTCTTGTGGACCTCGGTTTGGTCCTGGTTCTGGCCCAATTTAGACCTAATTACCTCCGGCGAGGAGCTAATGTTTTCAGTCTGTATGCGACTTTACTCAAAAACTACTGAATGGATTTGGATGACATTTTTAGAGAAGGTCAGGAATGACACAAGTAAGAGCTGATTATTTTGGGACTGATCCGGGTCACTGACTGGATCCAGGATTTTTTCAAAGAATTTCTTATTCACTTGAATGGGACAAACATCTGAGGCTAAAAACAGTTTATCGCCATCTCGTAGACATTTAACCCTATTGCAGCAAAAGTTGCAGAATTGCAACAGCTACTTCCAGGTTTTCCGTACCTTTTCAGCTTGTTGCCAGATGACATTGTTTTATTAGGATATTACTGTTGTTTCTGTGGTTTTAACCTCTCATTGTATTAAGATGATTTTAATGATTTTGAATTTTTTTCTGGAGGGTTGTCCAGTCCCACAGAATGTTCTATTTAGAACCGTTTATTTTACATAGGGGAAATTATCTACCTTGGCGGAGTTCTTCACTCTCTGAGTGATTTCTAGTTTAATCCTGGTGTGGACTTGTATTTGGACTATGTATTTTGTCCTTGGTCGAGATCTGAGTTGTCTTCTGAGTTGAATCCCACTCCGTAAATTTGAGTCCAATAATATAGCACTTAGAGAAACATATTTTTCCTAGGTGGTACTTGGTGTAAAATGTTCGAGAAACGCTGCAAACAGAGGACACTTCAGATCATATTCTTTTAGTGGCATTATCCTAATTTACATCTTTCATTTTTGTAGATGAATGCCCATTACAAAACCAGATCAGTCCATCAGATTTTGGGAGGTCATCGTCCCATCAAAGTATGCTCCAAACCCAAGTCCATGGCAGCAGTGACGACAGTGTCTCGCCTCCATCCAAATACAAGAGCAGTTTACTGAACCGGTACTTGAACGACACTCTGCGTCACATGATGGAGGCAGACTCAGTGGTCAGCTCAGGCCTGAAGAGGAGGAGCCACTCTGAATCTTTCAGCTCCAACGAGTGTGAGCGGGATGTGGTCTCCCCAGCATCATCCTACGAGACTGAGGCCAACTTTGTTTATCGCATGGGTGAGAGTTAACACATTTAACATTCAGCTTTGGCACAAATACAAACAACATAATAGAAACACAAGTCATGATGTAATAAAGTATTGTATAGCATAGTGAGTGAATATAAAGTTTACCTACCAAGTGGTTTCCTAATGTTTGATTCCAAATCTAGAATCGAGGACATTCTGGGCTCAAGTGTGCTTCCCATCTTGCCACTTAGGTGAAGTTTGACCGTACTTTTTTAGAAAATAATAGAAGAAAGTATAAGATACATTTTCCTTGATGTACGTATGTGATAATTTTACAGTCAGTTCTTTTAGCCAGTGTGTCTGCACATTATTAGATTTGCGGTCCTGATCAAAAACCAACCTGCTGTTTTTAACACCACAGTAGCCATATGAATATATCTAAAGTATAGAAAATGCAACACTGAATGCCAAAATGAATCATTTACTGATGTTTTAATTGTGGATTTATGCTGAATATGTGTTAAAGTTACAGTTTAACAGCCCTCTCTACTCTTTTATTTAATACACCATTGCGCACAGTAAAATAAAAACAGAGTGAAGCAGAACTTCCATGAAAGACCTTAGAGAGCCTAGACATTAGTAAATCTTTGGCATTCCTCTATAAGTAAGCAGCTAAGCTAAATTTCATTATGAAGTTGCTGCAAAACTGGGAAACGTTTGACACCTCCGTGCCCTTTCAGATCTATAGGGAGCGGTGCACAACGACAAGCCCAAAATCCACTCAGATACAAGAGCCAAAGCTTTTACAAACATCCCTAATAAAGACCCAGGCAGACGGTGAAATCCCTCATTTTAAAAATTGGAACGCACTCACTGGCTGCTGCTGTTACTGCACACCACAAATATCATTTCCATAGATTTGAATGTGCCATTTGTTCCGCTTCAGCTTCTTGCCATGGGGCTGGAAATGTCCAGTCGAGTCTCAAGGACAATTACACTATGTCTGAGACTTTATACTTCCCAGGGTGAGAAGAGGAAACAGTGGCCAAACCAGAGAAATGAAGCAGGCGGTCAGTAAAGGGAAAAAAAAGAGTTTGTTTAGACTCGACACACAACTACACTCACTTTGAGGAAACCCTGTAATAAATAAAGTGGCCCTGGTGTGGTCTTCTACTGCCATAGCTATAGCCCATTAGCTTTAAGTTTGACATTTTATGCATTCAGAGATCTGCCGGCCTTGGTTGTAAACAAGGGTTGTTTGTGTTATTTATCTTTTCAAGCCATTTCAAGGCCATTCTTGACATCCTGCATCAGGTTGCATTTTTATCCACACACTCGTGCAAGGAAATGCCAAGATCAGCATTCAGGTTCCTGTTTTGAACTTGAAGTAAACAGAGTATCACTATTAAATCTGGATTTTTTTTTTTCTCTCCACAGTAGTTGAACTCAAAATCAATCCACATTACTTAAGTATAAAAGTCTGAAAAGATTCATGAAAGCCCTATAAAATGGACTTCTCCGTTTTAAGACTCCCCTTTCCAACTCTGGGTGCCAGTTTTGTAAAAATGATTTACCCATAGGCTATAGGCAGACATTTCATAGTCTTAGTTATTGCAGACCAGAATTTATAGGTATACAGAGGCCTGAACAAGAAGTGGTCAATATTTCACAGAATTAGAGTGAGTTCTAATATTAAAACTAATGCACATTCAAATCTACAATCTTCTTCTTCTTCGTCTTTGGTCGTTTAAAATGAAAGTAGAGAAATTATAGATTTCTGGAGTCTGCATGTCCTACACATTTTACTGTGGGGTTCTCTCTGGATCTAAATGACCCCTAGTGAATAACCGTGTGAACATTGTATCCTACACTGTCTACCTTCTCTAAGGCCCATAGTTGCAGGGAAATGCTCCAAGCCCCCCGCAGCTCTTAAAACTGTACTTTTCTATGCGGGACAGGACTAGTTTGTAACTTACGTATGAGGTTTTGACAAATTCACAGTGGAACCTTGTTAAGATTTTTGCACAAACACTTAATGTATCCCTGCAGGTCATTTCTGTTTGAGGTAAAGTGGAAAGTGTAGCTGCCAGATCCAAGATGGCCACTGACACCATTAACACGTTTATACCTCACCCCAGAGACACCTAAAACAAGCACTAAACCTGTAGTGATGGACTCCTAACCCAACAAGCACCAAATATATCAGTCCTACGTATCCTACAAGTGTGCTAATAAAATGTTATGTTATTTGCTGTAGTGGCTCTTACTATTATGTTTGGATCTTAATTCAGGTGCAGCGTTTCCCTGAGAAAGTCGAGAGAGCCGTAAAAGGTGATTCGCGTCGTGTTTTATTGGAGACATAACGACTAAAAACATGTCTGGACCGATGCCTTGCTGCATTTTCTGCCCATTTTGTGCAAATGAAAACAGGCGTGCTGAGTGGGGACCTGCTTGTTCAGTAAGACATATCCGCAATGATGAAGTCAAATGTGATATTTACATAGCACACAGTTGTTTTCCAATATGCAATACAATGACACACCTGTTAGACTTTGGCCAGGTCAGTCGTTTTGGGAAGAACATAATGGTGAAGAAACCCTCAGATATAAATCTTCTTGTAATGAACTATATGATGTATAAGTCACGTAGGCCAGTAATGCAAATCTCCATCCCGATAATAACTGCATAGTTGTATAACTGTGTTCATGTATAATTCAAATACGTCATCTTGCTATATCAACATAGCTTAAACGGTTCTTCAGATCATTAAATTTGACTGAGACTCAGATGATCAGATTGATTAGACATTCTATCACCCACCCTCAGAGATAAATAGCCATTGACTCAGCAGGAAAGTAAAACAATGTTGTTTCTTGGCAATTAATACATAAGAAGTGTTTTAGGTGAACTGCATGAATCTAAAGTGAGAATGCTTTGGGACACTCTCACTTTGGGCAACAAGCACAAAAGATCTCCAATGATTTACTATCGACAGTAGTTGCTCTTGGCTGGAGCCTGCTCAGGGATTTTTCTGGGCTGTTTTCATCCAAAGTGGGTCTCTAATTTCCCTGTCTATTGCTCTAAACTTTGGCCAGAATCTTAGATATCTCAAATATTCCCAAACTCAAATGAAAATGTGTTATACATATAATGCATATTTTGAGCGGACCACAGACAAGCACTGTGATATAATCATCTTCTCAAACTCTATTTTGGGGGTTCATGAAGAATGACTTTGCAGCTGATTGATGATGATTGTTTTACAGATGTTGTGTACATTTCCAGAAACACTCAATGTTTTCTAATGACACAAAGCGGGTGGAAGTTTTCTTTTGCCCACATCTCAGGAGAAACACACAACCCTATCAACAGTCGAGCAGAAACTAAACAGATTTAATATGCACACATGATATGAACAGCTAATACAGCAGATTTATTACTGGCTATTTACATATGTTTTATTTTTATATTGTTACAGATACTGTGGACTATACTTCAACAAAGTCTGACAGGTCAGTTATTACATTAACCAGACACAAAAACCTAAATACTATATCACCCTTAATTTCACATTCATCATATTCTAACATGTCTCATCAGTGATCCACAGCGTCCAGGGGACCCCGGCTGGAGGGAACTACATGCAGCTGTTGCTCTGACCAGCCTAGCCCAGGGGCAGAGCAGTGGGACAGAGGAGTGCAGAGTCCCAGTGTGTGGCTCCTTCAGAGAGCCCTTCTCAGTCTCCAGGACCTCTATATTGGACCAGACATGTGCCAAAGCCTGCACCTCTGCCCTGAGGCCCGCCCTCACCAGCCGCATCATTCAGAAGTCCTCTCATATCGCCGAGGTCCAGACTGTCCAAGTGGCTCTTGCAAACTCTTTGTAGGCATTTCATGAGCGTTTGAGCTTAGCACAGTATTCCTTATGGGAATAACAGATGCTGCAGTGCCCACTGGGGGGGGGGGGGGGGGGGGGGGGGGGGGGGGGGGGGGGGGG
>JAVQKC010187630.1:0-18155 GCA_036025475.1 Philypnodon macrostomus | reverse complement strand
AGTCTGTTTAGTCTCTTATTAATCTGTTTAGTCTCTTATAAGTCTGTTTAGTCTCTTAAAAGTCTGTTTAGTCTCTTATTAATCTGTTTAGTCTCTTATTAGTCTGTTTAGTCTCTTATTAATCTGTTTAGTCTCTTATTAATCTGTTTAGTCTCTTAAAAGTCTGTTTAGTCTCTTAAAAGTCTGTTTAGTCTCTTATTAGTCTGTTTAGTCTCTTAAAAGTCTGTTTAGTCTCTTATTAGTCTGTTTAGTCTCTTATTAATCTGTTTAGTCTCTTATAAGTCTGTTTAGTCTCTTATTGTTCTTATTTAGTCCAGGCTTACTGTTTCCCCCTCATCAATGTTATAAACGCGGGCTACTCCTGAAAGGCCTACTGCTCAATTAAAACTAAAACTCAACAAACTAAATGCCCCAAACTTACAGAGACCATTATACATCCACATAAAAGCACATTAACATTAATTATTAAAAAAACAACCTTGGTTCATCTTTTGGGAGACTGAGTCGCAGACAGTGCATGTTGCGGGTGCGCTAACATGTGCTCATCAGAATGGTAATGCGCTGTTTTATAATCCTTCCCGTGGCTCCAGATGAACAGAGCCTCCCACTACGTCCTAAGGCCGCTTCATTGACCCGGACATGCGCATCGGACAGCGCGTACCGGCGATAGCTCCAGGACTCCCCCAGATTTAAATGCGCATCTCATTTCCACGGTGCTGATCACGCACTGACCAGGCGCCTCTTTTTAGCACCGAATAGAGAGGGGATCAGAAACGCTATTCCCCCGGGATGTCCCGAGAGGGGGCGGCCCGGGGGCGGACACAGTCACTTTTGAGGAGTTAAACGCTTTGGGAAGATCCCTTTGTTTGACCCACGCACACGGCGGGATCTATTGAGACCGTCTAAATGGAAAGTGACTGGCCTTTAATTGGAGTGGTCTGTGCAGTTGTCATATGGAAATATTTGAATACAGCTCTTGAGCCAAATCCAGTGCGGCGTGAGAGCTCGGGGGCGGCCAACCACAGGGATTAGATAAATGGACTCACAATCACACAATTAACAGCGCGCCGCTTTGAGGAACATGCTGGTTAACATTAGAAAAGACTTTACTGCGCATGTGTTCTACTCACGCGGATTCCACTGAGGGCCTTGTAATCCTGTTAGGTTAACATAAGTGTGTGAACTGATCCCCGCTTCACATAAACACCTCTAACTTCGGCCAGCCTTAGTGGGTGGATGTCTTAAGCCGTATTTGGATAAGAGACAATTGTTCCATTGTTAGTTTCATTTCTCATTGGAGATGATTTCACGTCAGTGCGCGGCCTGACAAGGTTACACGCTGCATTTGTTTGAGTTTGGCATCTCTAATCATGGCGTTTCCAATTGTGTGATTTATGTTCAGCGTCTAAAGCACCCAATGATTGCGGGCCCAGTGGCGAGTGGTTTGGGTGCGCGGGGCGGCGGGGAGCGAGGAGTAAATGGGCGTTTTATTTATCACCGGTGCCACAGCCCCCCGGAGCGGAAGAGCGCGCTCCCAAATTGAAATATAGCGGAGTTTACTCTCCTGATTAGGGCTGTACGCGCCGCCGCAGCCCAAGGCTATCATCAAAGTGGGAACAGCACTGACATCTAATTGAGTCGGGATTAATGCGCACAGACTGACTGCGGCGCGTCAGCAGCGTCAACACGGTACCTTTACACCAAGCACCAAGACCTATAGACTCTTTCAAAGTTAGGAAACAGACAGTTCTAAATTCCGGAATAGAGGCAACTGGAGGCAGGACCATAATATATTTTCAACGGAGAAATTAGAAATAGCCACAAAATATCACGCATTAAGATGATTTTTGACAAATGACAACCACTCTGCTCCATGTAGGTGATGTCAGAGCCTGGTTAGGGAACATTAGTGACTGTACATCACACTGTAATGTACATATAATAGGTAGCATTCTGGCTGGTGTCATAATTCTTGATTTTTAGGGTTAGGTCCTTACAGAGAGGATGATGGTGTCGATAGTTTTTTCATGACATGCTCAGAGTTAACTCACTTTTGCTCCAGTCGCCTCCATTCCGGAACTTTGAACATTCCATTTGACCAACATTTTAAAGGGCCTATATGACTGTATAAGTCCCGACATGTTCTACTGAGTATGATCTATGCGAAAGCCTGTACATGTTCTGTATTTATCGTGTATTCCTGGTGTACCTCGCCAGTCACAAAGCAGCTGAGATAAACTCCGATCTTCCACGTGCCCATATACTTTCACAATTAAAAGCTTTTCTTGCATGGTCATAATATTTTCTGTGACATCTGATATGGTGTGACCAAAGTAAAGAAATATGTGGGCCTCCACCCGCCCAGGCTGCGAACTCATCTCCGTTATCCTGGGCCTGGATGTGACGCACCCACCTGAGCACCAAAGTTGCCATTAAACCGGCGCGCAATGACCTTTCCCATAATTCATCGGGCGGCGCGGTGACAGAGGGCCCTTCACAGACCGATAATTTGATTACAACAACATCTGTAACATCAATAATGTCCGATTAGATTGTTTTGCGCATCCAAACATGGAGAGGCCATAAAGGAGGTTGTGGATGGCTGCGGGTTGATGTCATGACATTTACCCGTGCGCGTGTGCGTGTGCTTGGGTGCCATACACAGACTACCCATAAGCCCCTGGTGTTGATCACAATGCTGATGGGTTATAGCCTGTGTAAGCCTGTGTTTACACTTTAACAGCAACATACAAAATGAAGCGACCAGTAATTTTGGTTAAAAATCAATGCACATTTTCCCAGATGAGACTTTAGGAGGGAGTTTTCAACTTTAGTGGACAGTCCATCGCGCACGTGCATCTACATCTACATCAGGGAGGTCTGCGTGCGTGCGTAAATGCGGATGTAGTCTGTGTGAGTGTAAGATCGCTGGATATAAATGTTTTGCCTAACCAGAGGAAACACTGTGGCGTTAACCAATCGTCGAATCCATTAAGCTCATTTATTAAATGCAATTTGCCGTGTGTCATTGAGCTGAGTAATGCTGGGGAGAGCTGAAACCGGGGCGACACAAGGCCACTGGGCGGGACAGAGGGGACACAGCCTGGCACTTGAAATTAGTGAGAATTAGAAGACTCGTTGAAGAGGCGCTTCCAAGATAAACAGCGGAGAAAGTCTGAAAAGCATGACTCGACCGGTGTCCTGCTTCTAGATTGAATTATTGAGGTTACATGTTCGATAAGTCTATATGTGGCAGCCTGGCGTGCGCTTGCATGATTAGTGGTTTTCTGTCTGAGCTTGTGCGTATTTCTGGTGCGCCTGCGTTGTTCTGCTCCTCTTATTTCACTCAGATGCCCTGGTCCCTCCATGAGGTGGGCCAAATCTTATCGGCCAATGTGCAAATCAATCCATATTGATTTTATGAAGCACTTGATGGACAGTAGCCTATAGGCCATTTCAATACAGTACAAAACTGAAGTCATATAGGCTACCTTCTGTGTCCATATTTTTATTCTCAAAAGACGGATATGTTCTCAGCCAATCACAGTTCACTTAAATACTATTAAAATCAATTCTAAAAGATGTAAAACTTTCAGCAGAGAAAAGCTCAGTTTTATACCCGTACGTGTGTACGGGTATAAAACTGAGCTTTTCTCAGTGGGTCATTTAGAATGATACAAATAGCAACATAAATCTACAGAGGCTTGATATAAAATATGCACAGTTACAAACATGGTGCACACACCAAACATGTGTATGACTCAGAGAGAAACTCCTACAAAGAGAAGAACCTCCCATATAATTCAATACAAGCCTTATGTTATAATATAGGGCCTATTAGCTGTGTGTGTTCCCACCGGAAACAACTGTTGCGGACCACATTTCTACTCATTCTGTGATAAATAAAACAGAGTAGACACCTTCACGATGGTGTGTACGTAAAATCATCCTCCTAGCTTCATGTTCACAGACTTTAATAAGTACTTTTGTTTGAGGCTAAAGGCTCCTCAACTGTGGTCAGGTGATTGTTATCGACGGGATTATTTGGGCTAATCTAGACTAGGCTTTAGTATTAAAGATGCATTCTGGAGGTTTCCCAAAATGAGAAATTGTTAAACAATAATAATAATAATAATATAATGAAGTTTAAATCTGTTCCATGATGTAATGTATGTCTGTAGTCCCTCCTTAGCTTCTACAGCAACATACAGTTACTATCAGATACTGTTGGTCAAAGTGATGGACCACATAGTAGAATAATAATTATCCTATGATAGATTAAAACAGGGTCAGATATACACTTTTGCGCATTTTTAATAATAAAAATACTACACTGTTTTGCACTATTGCGCGTTTGTAAGAAAACAAGAGTAAACACCACAGCACTATTTTCATCACTGCCCCGCTCAGTAATTTGCGGCTGGTGGGAAAAAAAGCCAACAGAATCCGGCGGCATTCTGGGTGCGCGTGTTTAAACCCATTACTTTGGCTTTTAATCAAACGGCGCGCGGGTGTCAAAACGCACTATTTTCTCCATGCATCTCCCTGCGCTGGTTCCAGTTCACCGGGTGACCTTGAAAATGTTTGCTCTCCTAAACGTCTCCCTCTCGCTCCCTCGAGCCTTCAGAGCGCCCCCCGATTCTCACCCACTTTACCTGATTCAACGAAAAACCCAATTCCACTCGCATTAGCACTGGGAGCCTAAACCGGGGGACGTGCGTAATGCGTAATGACGTACTGTGACGCGTCCTCAAAAATGGCACTGCACCACTTCCAATTTGAAAGTTAGTCAAGTTGAGATCATTTAGCTAAAGATCTTTTAGCTAAAGATGCTCTAATGTGTACCTTGATCTACCACGACCATAATGCTGCTTCTGTGTTTGTTTTTGTTGTCGCGCGGACGCTGATTCGACTAAATAATCAAATGAATAGGTATAATTGCCTAACTGTTGGCGCATCAGTCTCAGGTAATAGATTATTGCTTCAGTTGCAGTTGATCAATTGATTTAACCCATAGCGTTTGGAGGGAGCGCGGGTAGGCTGTACGTGTGACGCGCTCTACCACAAATGGACCTAAGATGCTGCACGTTTAGGTGTTGGGGCGCGTGCGTGAGCGGAGGCGCGTGTGCATGTAACAACACCAGACCGTATGATTTATCGCAATGGGAACGTGGTGCGAGTTTTTGGGCCTGGCCTGTCCTAACGCATTTCGCTCCAGCCATCAGCAATGATTAAACACCTGCTGTTGTGGGGGAACAAAGCGCACTAATCCAATATGTATTTCTGACATCTTAAATATCATCCAATCCCCTGACACCACGCGCTGCTTTTCCGCGGGATGGAATTCTAAAACATATTTTTCTAATTTATGGACGGACTATAAATCAAAATTAAGCCCACGGACAACGAAATATACATCAGTTGGTGAGAGAGAAAAAAGACTGTGAAGGAGCCACATGCTTACACAACAGTGAGCGCGTGCAGCCCTGTGCGCGTGCAGCCCTGTGCGCGTGCAGCCCTGTGCGCCTAATGTCCTTCAGTGTGGGATTTCCACGAGGATTGGGCTCTCTGTAAAATATCAAAATGTAGTAAGTTTAAACTCTTATATTTGGGGGATCCATATCTCATTGACACGCTCTGAAGTGAGCGCCTTCAAAAGCGCGTTCTTTGTTTTTATTGAAACATAGACTTCTGATTATGGCCTGTATAAAATAATATTTTAATAACATCTTGACATCTTTCGAAACTCCAATTCTGGATCTAATAGTTGTGAAAACATTGATCTATAGCTTTTTTGGCAACACTGGGAAACGGACAGTAAAACTACAAGAGTGTTGAAGTCAGGTATTATCTGTAGTGCACAAGGAGCTGATCTTTTTGATTTTTCAATGTCACATCGACGAAAAGAGTTTATATCATATTGTCATATAAAGTACCTAGTACTCAGAACCATAACCTTACATCCCAAGTGAAAAACATTGTACTTTACTTTTCCTTTAAGTTACTGCAGTGATTTAGAATCGCGGCCCAACTGGGCCACTGTCCCTCGTGCGCCCCATCTGACACTTATTGTATGTGACTCCTCGATTTCGCTGCTTCCCTGCATTTACAGCACATTTCTGCCGCTGTATTACCTCACTATGAACTATTTGGACAACTGCTGTTTGCGGCAGGTAATGGGTTGTTTTTTTCCCCCCCTTCAGATCCTGCCTGTTTGCTGAGAAGCCATTTTTACCAAAAGAAGTAGCGGTGCACAAAAAAAGATCAAACATTATTCTATTTGTCCATGCTCCTCTGTAGGATCCCTCGGCCTCTGTCCTCTCTAAGTGGGATTGTGTCCGCATTAGTCTCACTGCGCTGTTGATCTGATCAAAAACAATGACCTATTACAGCAAAAGTGAAAAAACTAATTGTTTATAGTGGCCCTAATTAATGCGTTAATCACTGCATTTCATGGCTCCTAATGAAAATAAAGTATATTTTCAAGCGTATGAAGTTTGTGGCCAATAGGGCGAGTAATTGTCATAATGTGTTTTTATTGATATTTATGTAAATAAACGAGTTCCTTTAATCAGAGCGTCGGAATCAGGTGAAAACATTTGGTTTGATTAAAAAGAAAATCAATGCGGTGCTCATTTCAGCACCACGGACAGCGCTCCAGGCTCAGGACGCATGGGCCAATTTGCATCGAAAACGACCCTGTCAAACACGCTCTGGAGGTACGTTTATGAATGTTACTCGGGCATTAGAGCGCAAATAAAGACTGATTCTTACCGTGACTACAGTCAGATAGCTATTGTCAGAGTCAGAGAAGAAGAAGAAAGAATGAGAGAGTCATGTATGCAGGCTGTACAAGCGTTTGTCTGATGTTTTAGGTTGTTTCTTGTTTAGTTTCTTTTATTTTTATTTTTTTGGTTTTCAAAAACAGCTGAACTCGGGGTTGGGTGCCAAATTACAATCACAATTTTTTACATGAGCAGTGAAAACCATCCATTATCACCACCGAGCTATATCTAATGATCATCACTGATATTAAGCAGCATTGTTTACTTTACCATTAAAAAGATCTCTCGCATATGTCAATCCAGTCCTCAATTGTTGGTGGCGTATCCACAATTTAAACACTGCGTCCTTAAACACCAGCCCATGTGATCCATTTTGAATAAAGGCACAAAACAATGTAATGATAAATCTGCACCAGAAACATGCCTTTATTTTCCCGTAAAAGCTTAAATCTCTTAAAACGAGAGGAATTCATTATCCATTCAGCATCTTTTATGTCGCGCAGCACAATTTGGCCACAACGTCCACAAATCGTATGCTCGTTTTTAACTATCATTTTCATTTTCTGATAAATTACTGCATCTTTGTTATAGCATACCTCGCCATTTACTCCCGCCAAGGAGAGGCTCACTTCCCACCGAGGCCCAATCATCAGGTTCCTTCATAAAGCTCCCATAATACAAAATTACTGTGAGGGCTCTATACTGTCTCAGCTCATGTTTACCAAGCAGGGCACATCAGGACCTCCAATGTAAACTAATGCCTGCCATATGATGTGTCCTGATTGTTGATAGTCTACTTTAACGGGATATAGGCTCGTCCTTATTGAAGATTAACTTTTGTCTTGATAGTCATTGCCAATGTGGATAGTTTAACATATGAATTTTAATATACTGCATATTAAGAACACATACTGATCATTTCTCTGTGAATTGAAAAGCAAGCCCTGTTTAATCTATCAAAGAGGCCTATGGTTTTCAAGCTCAATCAAGTTCCTGCAAATGCTTTAGAAATTAGAAATGTTTGGAATAATATTGGCTTTCATGTATTCACTCGACAGGTGGTGGTAAGCTGCCACATCTGCCTTGGTGCAGAGTAACAGAGAGGTGGAGAAGTGGCAGCCACCAACAACCACTTTGCCTATGTACCCTGAAGTGTCTTGCCCAAGGATAATAATGGTAGCATGCACTGGTTCATACGATTGAACCGCCAACCCTCCAGTTAGTGGGTGACCGTCCACAGTCCAGCTGAACTGCTGCTCCATGAAAGACTATATTTAAATATGGCTTCAGATAGTTTGTAGATTTGAAGTATACAAAACACAGTAACACTATTTTACATAGCGCCTAACTACATTGTATCTCCCTCATTAAGTACAATGTAATACACTGTGGAACAAACTGGAATAACTACAGTGTACCTAACCCTATTACATTGTACCTAATGAGGTAGATACAATGTAGTTAAGAGCTATGTCAAATAAACACTACCATAGCTCTTTAGGAGCTAAAAAGCTTCCTGTTATGAGAAACATATGTGTAACTGTCTCCATAAATAAATACAAACACCAGAATTGAAAAGTGAGTGCAGGGAAGAAGGATTTTTCATTTTGTTTTGCTTCAGCTCTGGCTCTTTCTACAGAGGATCCAATCAATCTGCCAGCTATTAAGTTTGTTAATTGATAATGCATACTAATTAGGCTGTGCGCAGTTTCTTTGGAGACTCGGAGGAGGTAATTGTAGGCACCAGTCCAAATGGAGTTTAAAACAGTCTGTGCCAGGTAAAAATTCATTAGGCGGATAGATTGGAGAGGAGCTGAACAGGTGTAGGGGGTGGAGGGAGGATGGGGGTCAATGCTAATGCCAGCCTATAGAGAAATTATCAACTGTGATCCAATCATTGTGTGGTTCACTCGTACTTTTGGAGAGACGGTGGTTATGAATAATCTTATAAGGTCACGGTCCTGAGTTGTGGAGGTTGAGAGCCGTTCATTGAAATAGTGGATAATGTTTGTGGGGTGAGAATCTAACCATAATTGTCTGAGATGTGACAGCCATACTTGTGCCTACGGCCGCTTCGACCGGCAGTTTGCATTAGTTGGAGCGGTAATGGAACCACCAACCACCATGATTAGTGTTAGGGAAAAATGTATTCCCTTATTCCTATTTACACCATAGACTTGCATCATCCTATGTTATAAAATCCTCTACATTGTGGCAGCGTTGAACATTCGAGTCTCAAAATGACCTATTATCAGCTTCCCTGCTTTAAATGTATGTGTATTATTTTTTGTCTGCTTCAGTTTGACTCCCAGCTTCTCCATACTGTTGTTGCTGGAGTGACTGACATCCATTTAACATAATGAGACTTCTCTCTTGGACGCCCGTGTATTTAAAGGCCCGGGCACTAATTGAGACGGTTGTGGCGTGTTTACTGTCCCCTCTTTAGTGTCAAACCGATGACCCATTGAACTGTCTGTCAGTCCGTTAGACAGATGGATGTGTCCTCCAGTGTGAGAAGCATGGCTGGGGATCGTGTCAAAAGCATGTTATACAGCCCGCCTCAGTGTCTTTGTCATCCGCACTGAGACGCACTGACAGAGGTGGACTGTTTCTATAGCGCTTCTGTTTAAAAGGCGCAAACACTGACTTTTCACTGTCTTTGTTTTATACATTTTGCTGCGTTTATTGCTGACAAACTGAATTAGCCATACTGTTATGGTAATATGAAACAGCAGAACATCTTTGCAAACCTGATGAAGAGAGGCGTGAGGTCTACAAATTGCTTTAATGTTCTGTCGTTGTCACATTATTTATCCAGCAGTATCCCTCTTTTTGAACATTACCGCCTGTTTGTTAGATTGATAGTAATTTTATAGTAGGAGATTTGACTTGCACTGAGCCTATTCTTCACTCAGAGTTTTTCCTTCTATGGTCACTTGTTAAATAATCTCTCTTTTTCCTCCCCGTCTCATTCCTCGTCTCAGTTTTGTTTGTTTCGTTGACGCCTCCTGGGATGCTCAGAGACAGACAGCCTTGCCAGATTCATTTTCTGATCAAAGCTGTTTGATTTGGTCAATTTTGCCACATTGGAGACGTTCTCTATTACTGAGATAAATAGCCTTGGGCTAACTGTCAACAAAAACTTGTAAGCTAATAAATTATTCCAATTTCTTCCAGCTGGATTTCTCTTGGGAGTCAGCCTCCAGGAAACACACTTTTTGATTAGTAAATTTCTGCCTGTGTGAGTGCATGTGTGTGTGCATTTGGGTTGTGAGTGTGCGTCTCTGTGTACGTCTGGACATTGGGATGTGTCGTTTTTGATTAGCAGGCAGCCTGCTGGAGAGTAGAGCAGCAGAGGGGGCTGTCAGTAGAAGGAGGCCTCTAATGCATTATGCATTGACAAGGCTTGGATCCTGCACCTCTCCTGGCACGCCCAGGAGTCTGCTTTAGTCTGGTTTACCTGAGGGGCCTTGCTTTCCTGCTCCACCACTTGGACAACCCCCAGGTGTGCGCTCTGACTGACACACACAAACACTCAAGACAAATACGGCCAGACCTGCTCTCTCCACTGCGGCCTGGAAATGGGCCGCTGGGCAGAGAAAGTGTGTCATCAGCACAATCGGGCAGAGGAGAGGACATGACTGATAGGCTGGATGGGAAAATTGATCGGCTCCATGTCTCACAGTCTGTCCACTGTCTGTGGTCCCTCCTCTTTCTCTCTCCTGGTATGTTTCTTTGCACAGCCAGCCCTGGTGACTCAATAAGGCTCAGTGCATCTGCTGCCTCCAGGACTGGGGCTTAGGCCGGTGCAGATAAATAACTGTATGTACGAGCACCAAAGCCACACACACCATTCATCACCCTACCAAAACTGTCCCCCCATGATTACCTTTTCCAAGCTCCCTAAAACCACGGGGAGGGCGCCGGAGAGGGAGATGGTAAATGAAACTTTTGAGGGGTCAGTGCTTTTGTACTTTGGCTATTCATCTTCTCCCTCACCTCACGGGGCGGGACAGCGGCGGGAGTGCTGTTGGGTAATTACCTCTCAGCGTGCCACACTGCTTCATTATGTCCTGCAACTCCAATCCTCTGAAACATTTGTAATTTAGTGGAGGAAGCTTCACACGGGCGAGCCATGCTGGGAGGGAGATAGTGTTGTGTGTCTGCCAGTGCATAGGGGCTGTGTTTCTGTGAGCCTCTCAGGGTAATACGTGTATGCATATTATCGCCGGGATCATTTCTATCTCTGCACAGCCCATTGAGGAAATGAATTGAAATCTAATTCATCAGTTGCAAAGATTGCACATTATTTTCCATGAGGATTGTTTTTCAAATCAGGGATTGGATTCAGATACGCTGACCCAAGTTGGATGATGCACTCACAAATGTAGTTTTTTTTTGCTGAACACCGATGTTCTGACATGCTCCACAGACCCCAAAATATTTGACACCGGTTGTTTCTGGTCCTATATTGGGTTGTTAAATAGCATGGAAATGTACTGGGCTGGAATAACTATAGCCAGTTTTGGCCTGTAGCTACCCTGACATGACCTCTCTGAGATGATCCCTTATGTCGGAGTGTGAGCTGTACTGACAGGCGTGGACTCTCCTATGACAGACTGTGTCCAGGCTTAGACCATCTCCTCAGTGGACAGTTACAATGAATGAACAGGCGTTTGTTTTGACAAAGCCACTGTGGAGAAGACTAAGACTAGTCTAAGGTTTTTAACTCTCCCCACTCTGACAAAAAGGCCCATGACTCACAACATTTCAGGTTACACAGTGGTATGACCCTGTATTTAAAGTTGAATGGTTGTCTGTCTCTGTGTCAGCCCTGCTACTCACTGGCCATTTTTCAGAGTGTACACCACCTAAAGCCCATAGTTGCTGGGATAAGTTCCAGTCAACTAATAAATGGAAAAAGATCAATGGATTGGTTTTTAGATAATCTTTGTACCATATCATGTTTCCAATTGTAATGGACAGCAATCAACTATTACTATTATATATAAAATATATGAATAATAATTTATTACAGTTTTTTTAAACCTTATTTGTATTTATTAATTAATTAATGTTGTTTGTTAGTTACTTAGTTCATTATTTTGTTGCTTATCAATCAGTTAGAACATGTATTTATTGCCATGATCTTGTTGAGGTCTGGATATCGTTGCTAATTTTCTTAAAGTGGATTTCATTCTCTCATCCAACTCTTTATTGCTTTGCTTCCTACTTTTAAATTTGATTTCTTTCCAGCTTTGCCCTTGTTGTCATCAGAGAGCTCCTTTATGAAACAGCTCCCAAAGTAGTCCCTGTTAGAGACTCGCGGTCTCTAATCTGCTAATGAGAAAAGCAATTTTTCTGCCCATAAGCTCCCACTGCTCACATATACGCAGAGTGGGTAGTATGAGGTACATTCACTTGAACTATACTTTTTACTTGAGTAATGTTACTGAAGTAATACTCTTACTCTATGCTTCTTAGGTAATCCAATACAACTTTATTTATAGAGCACTTTCAAAACAACACAGTCGACCAAAGTGCTGTACACAAGTCAAGGCAAACATAAATACAATTCACAAACATAAATACAATTCACAAACATTAATACAATTCACAAACATAAATACAATTCACAAACACAAATAATAGCACTAAAACAACAACAAAATGCAAACATCAGTAAAAGTAAACATCTCAGAGTGTTTACTTACTGTATGAACTATTAAAATCTTTATGCAAATTTTTTTTTTTTACAATCACTTGAATCACTATTTGGATGATTTTTTTATATATATCTTTCTCTGCTTATTGTCATTAGGGTCTGCTGACCCATTGGAACCATTGGCCTTAGGTGTGGGTACACCCCGGAAGGACCCACCTATTATAAAGTACTCAAATACACATACATTTTTGTCTATCCTACCGTTCTCTCCATATACAAAATCTACAAGCAATCCATATATGTCCCCAAGTTTTCTCAAAAGGTCTTTTACAGTAGTATTGTACACTTTCCCCATTCCAGAGAGAGAACGGGGAGGGCAGAGCAGCCAGCTGGGTTGTAGGAGTAATAAAGAAGGAGAATCAATAGGGCATGCAATGGAGCCAAGGTGCTGCCATTCATCACAGTGCCTCCCTGACTCCCATCATTCATCATGCTCAATGAGGCAGCAAATAGGAAAATGACTATTTGTATCAAACACATCTGCACTCATCCACCGAGGTATTTTATTCCCATTAAGTCTCGGGGTAAAATACGCACGGGCTTGTTGTTTTTCCCCTCCTTCTCCAAGTCATTGCCGTGTGTGTCTCGTTGTAAAAACATAAAGAAATAATTCAAGAGTGTCTTTACAGTCACATCCACAAATAGTGTTCCTAAAGCTGCGGGTAGGAGCCACACCCATGTCCCGCCCCTCCCGAGCTCCATCCCGCCCTCCCAGGTCTTCCCAGTAGCATCATCCTTTATGTGCTGTCATTTCTGCCTCTTCCTGGATGTCTTCATTGCTTATAGCTTTGGAAACGAGACATTTTCTGTTTGCCGTTCACGTTTATATGCTGGAATATTACATGTGTTTTGTGCAATACTCAACAACATACTTAACAATACTCATACTTAAATAGTAATTATTGTACAATTATTTGTATGTTACCTATAGGGATACGTTTCCTGGATACACTTGGAGCAGCAGCAAGCAACCCAGGCAAATGCAGAGAAAAGGGGGATTTCTTTAATTTTGAATTGTTCATAATTTTCAGCCTCACTCCATAAACTGGTGTCATGTTAACAAATAATACTAAAGATTATAAAAGATTGCATATTTAGTTTGGTGCGGTAAGATTGTGAAGTACATTTAGCTTTCACACAAGTTCAATATATATAGACAAGCTTTAAATTTATATATAAAAAAAGAAAATTTACTTGTTTGTAGACTACTTGTTTGCAAAAGCATGGGCTAATAGGCTAACTAAGTAAACTATTGTGGATGTGTAGCTAAAAACAGAACCGAACTCTATTAGGTCCTGTTTATTACGAATATTTGCAGGGCCCCCTTTAGCACCCGGGCCTCAGTGTGCTGCCTGTGGCCACACAACCTGAGAGAACGCCCCTGTGAAACCCACCAGTATCTTGAATGGCCACAGCCTGGATATCTTCATTGTTTAAGCTTTGAAAACACCTTTTTTTTCGCCTTCCGAGCATACGCCTGTGCCATAAATCTATGTATGTGACTCTTAGTGCGGCTCGTGTTATTCCAGCCCATCACAGTCACGCCTTTGCTCCATAAATTACCTCCAGGTTATAAGATGGAAGTGCAGCTCAGGAGCTAAGGGCTGGATGGGATGCAAATGTCGAGGACTATCATCATTATAGCGTAATACCCCATGAAATGGTGGGATCATTACAGTCTATGGCGAGATCATTATTGTCTATGAGCTTTATGAGGTTCTGGGGAATGGTAGAGGAGAAAGAGATGGGGCATGCCTGTGTGTGACATCTAAAGCATTTTAAAGCTGTAGTGTGGAGGTTTCCTAAATTATTATTTTTTAAAATTGTTCTATCATGTTCTGATATAATCATTATTTTACTTCAGTTCCTCCCCCTGGCCTCTGCAGTAACATCAAATCACTATGACCAACAGTATTCGGGTTTTTGAGTGGTGTAGCAGCCCACACAAAGTCTGATTTGATGTTACTGTAGAAGCCAAGGGGAGGAGTAAGTAATACAAGTCTAATATTAGTGAAATTAGTATCCCACAAACTCTGATTTGATGTTGCTAGAGGCCAGGGGGTGGGCTAAAATAATAAAAAATATATAATTATGACATATCATAAAACAGGGCCAGACAGTCTACCCTGCTCCTCAACCTTTTATATTGAACTAGTGGTTTGTTTTGAGACAGCTCCCCCGGTGGCGGCCCCATCACATCATTATGGGCCTACAGTTTTAATTGGAGCTGTCAAATTGTAATTAATGTGAATGATCCTCAAAACACAAAACATAAACAAGCAGCCTCTCATTAGAAGCAAAGTTAATGCTGTTGCAGCCATTTAGATATGAAAGAAGAGGAGCCAGACGGTAGCTAATGTAAGATGAAGATGCTGTGTGAATCAATGATGTTACAGATTTTGTACAGTTTACGTGCATGTCATACAGTAAGTGTACCAGTGCTGAACTATGCTTATAAGTAAATGCTGGCTGACTGTTTGTTATATACGGTTGATGGTGCAAAATACATTTTTATAGTGTTATGATTGAAGAAAGTAATATTTCCTCAAAAATCATGTTTAGCAAATATTTATATATATATATATATATATATATATGTTTGTGTGATGTGGTATGTGTTTGGTGGTGGTTAGAAAGGCTGCAGGTGTGGTATGGCTACCACATCTCCACCAGTCTGCTCCAGGGAAACTGTGGGATCAGACAAAATGACCACCATAGTGTGTGAATGGACCTAAGTATATCAAATCTAATATTCTATAATGACTGGTCACACTCAGGTCTAAGACACTTTCGTAAACTCAGTCTCTATCCTCCAACCGGCCCCATCTGGCCTGGTGCCTATGTCCCACTTTCCCTGCTCTCCTCTGGGAGCAGCCTGCACCAGCAGACCTCTCAAATTCATAAAATTCATGGGATTTTTCACAAATGAATGAACACAATTTTCTTCCAATTTCCTCATTATGCAAATATGTAAAATAACGCATTTAGGCCAATTAAGCTTCCACACAGTCCCACATTTAACCGTTTAGGCTGTAATTGCAGAAACTATCAAATAATTACCTCAGCTAATTGTGAATATTTGTGACAGATACAACACATTACACTGTATTCAAGGAGCCACCGCGAGCCACTGCAGCTTCATTTTAAAGTCAAAATTCTAATTTAACTTACATAATAAAGTGAATTGAGTTCTTGTTATCAAATTTGAACAATTCATATGGTTGTGATGTGAAATGATGAACTAAATTGGTCCATATTGATCTTATTCACTGGTCATTCATACTGATCTTATTCACCTCTTAGAGCATTTCACCTGGCTCAAAAGTAAACCAGCCTAATTAATCAAAATACATTTAATATAGTTAAAACATTCTTAGTTGGTTATGTTCAAATTATATTAACTTGAGGTTTTGATGAAACTGTACTGGATCAATCTGGCTACTCACCTCTGTAAGTACAGCCTTTTGTGTTTTGCTAAAGGTAGATTTGATATTTGGGAATTTGTGTGTGTATGTATGTGTATATGTGTGTGCCTGTATGTGTGTGTGTGGGCGTGTGTGTGTGTGGATGTGTGTGTGTGGGCATGTGTGTGTGCATGCTTGTGTGTTTGTTTGTGTTTTCTAATTTTGGCATATTTAGTACATTTTTAGCATTTCCTTTCCACCAAATGTCTTAGAAACAATACTTGGCTGCACCCCTTGTTCAATTTTAAAATGTGTTGGGACCCAGTGGCTGCTGCATCATCGGAAGGTCATATGTGGACACAGACATCTATTCCGGCCATATTACCGACAGCAGCATTAATAATAGTCCCGCTGACCCGTTAGCACATTATGGATGTCCCCCATGGTCTGTCATTTGTTTAATCCGTGGAAATGGGCCCGGTGCTATGTAAACAAGCCAAGAGCGGAATGAAGGTGGCCGCCCAAGCGTGGCAGAGGGGCCCTATTTGTCAGGGGCCCATCATAAAATATGACGGGACGGTGCGGGAGATGCAATGTCTTCATTTCACATGGAGGGCAAAGAAGTTCCAAACATATTCACAGGAAATCTCTGCTTAAGGGCTGCAGGGGTTTTTTGAAGTGTTTTGATCTTAAAGGTTACCTGTAATATGGTGATCTGGCATTGAATGGCCACTGTCCAAAATGTAGCTAAGATCCATGTTACTGGCATAGGCTTCAGTCACCCACGCACCTTACAAGAAAACTGGAAGAAGATGAATGATTAGAGATATTTTGCCTTGATTTCTCTCCATTTTTATGTTGTATTTTCAAATAAATCAATAGAAAACTGAGAAAATGAATTTCCCAAATTGTAACTTTTGTTACTTACATACACCAGCTTTATCGTATTGTTTGACTCCACACAGCAATTATTGTGTGCATATCTTTTGTATCAGACAGGGTCAGTTTAATCTTTGGATTTTTACATATTTTTGCTGCTATTTTAAGGTCACATTTATTGCCCCTATAGGTAAATTCGTCCTCTGCATTTGACCCAAAATTCCAGTAACAATCATTTTTATTTATTTATTTATATAAAGAATGTTACTTTACAAAACTTCTACTACAGTAAGTCTACTGCCAATATAGTATATAATATTGTGTGGGGAATTGCACTGACAACGCATGGACCTCTTTCACAATAGTCCTGCCTACTCGGGAATGATTTTGGCAGTGAATAGAGATGAAGGAGGGGATATTAAGGCGCTCTCTGTCGCGTCCAGGGCACAATGGTGCCGTGATTGATGGGGGACAAACTGAGGACAGCGGGGGGATCCTAAGAGACATCGGGGGCTGGTGGATAGGACTACAGACCGAAACTACATTAGAGGGAGGGGCCAGGCCTAGTTTGGAGTCTATTTGTATGAGTAATCAGGTGGCCCTCTCACACCCGGGCTGCTGCGGCTCTTCTCTCCTCTGTCAGCCGTGTTTACTCACTGATTTTCTCAACAAGACAGCCATTGACACTGGATGGATGGGGCTAATCCGACACGTAGACGAACAGCTCTGCGCGGGTTACGGGGCTGAGATAGAGCACCCTCGACACACTCCCCTCACCTAATCTTTCGGCAAATATTTATCACTATCAATTTGCCCTGACTTGGTGACATTAAAATAGCCCGTATAGATAACCCCTCCCTGGAGAATCGATCGCAGCTCCCGGCGAATAGTTCGGCTCCGTGGTCCGTAGCAGACCATTGGATCACACAGAGAAGGTCACTCCAGTGGCACATCACACCTGAGACCAAACTGGTCATTCGTTCTGCTGCTGAGCCGGTGCTGCCCAAAGGAACCCCAGTTCCAAGTCTGTTTAGTTTTGTATAGGCTAGTTAGCTGGAATCAGATTACCTTGAAACATAAAGATTTACAAACATTTCAAACGCAGGCTCCTATACGCCTGTATTTGACCCATAGGCCTATATTTGACCTATAGGCCTATATTTGACCCATAGGCCTATCTTTGACCTATAGGCCTATATTTGACCTATATGCCTATAGGTCAAATATAGGCCTATCTTTGACCTATAGGCCTATATTTGACCTATAGGCCTATAGGTCAAAGATAGGCCTATCTTTGACCTATAGGCCTATGTTTGACCTATAGGCCTATATTTGACCTATAGGCCTATAGGTCAAAGATAG
>JAVQKC010187621.1:0-13604 GCA_036025475.1 Philypnodon macrostomus | reverse complement strand
CTCTCTCACAGTGGACATGCACCTACGATGAAAATTTCAGACCCCTTCATGACTTCTAAGTGGGAGAAATAGCAAAATAGCAAGGTGTTCAAATACTTGTTTTCTTCACTGTAGATGTGTTTTTTGTATTTAAGAAAGAGCTGTACAATATTCATGACCCCTGAGCTATAGAAACCCTCTCATTGGGTGAAAAGTGAAAGAGGATTAGTGCTTCGTCGTCAGTGAAAATTAACTTTTATTTTTCTGTAATTAGCATGTCTGTGAGACTAAGAAAGTTGATGCATCCAAATACCGGTACTGGTTTTTACTTCTGTTGGATAGAATGCAGATTAAATACTGTATTTTGTGGTGACCTTTGAGTTAAGTTGGCGACACAAAACCAGAGTACCTGAAAAAACCCACAGTAACACGGGCAAAACAAGCAGACTTGCAGTGAATGTAATTGTAATTTTATTCTGTCATATACTTAACCATTCAGTTTTGTCATCCATTCTTGAGCTTTTTGCACTTTAAGAACTCTAAATTGCTATTTTCACTCCATTTTCAGTCTCTTGTGTCGGCAAAAGATGAAACGCTTGTTATGGTTGACTCACCTCAGGTTGAATAAACTTTAACAAATTCAACTGGGTCATTGCTCTGAGTATGAATATGAAATTGACACGTAGCAACAATTCAATCTCTACAATACGACAAGCGAACGTCACCCCTGTGGATGTATGTGCGAGATGTTATTTTGGTTTATTCATTATGAAAAAACCCAGGGGTGTTCGAGTGAGTCAAACTGAAATGTGACAAACAATTTACATTCGTGAAGGAGCATTGAAATGCGTTTTTATAGGCAAGATCAAGGTCATATCATCTATTTATATCTTTGCTTATGTTAAAATCATATCTTGTATATGCTGTATATGCTGATGTCTCTCGATGCTTGAAGCACCACCTTTTCTTTCTGCTAACAATAAAAACTCTTAAGGCTAGTTTTTTTATTTTTTATTTTGAGATTGAAGTTTTCTCCCCTATGTAAGCTTTTTCCCACTGAAGAGAAAGTCTAATTTTTAACAGAGGGATTTGTCGATAAATATGTTCTAGTGTGATTATTTGGGCATTTAATACTGGCAAAATGAAACTTTTAAGGGTATCTGTAATATTTTCAAATTTTCAGAATCAAAAATAGGTTTTCTATAATTCCCTCTGTAAAAACCTTAATCTAACGTCAACTAAATGAACCAAGAATTTCCATATTAAATCATTACATACGCAACCTTTTTATGTTTATACCAGGAAAAGTTTCAAAGTAAAATCTGTAAGTTAAAAATGCCCCTATTTACCTGTAGTGCTTAACTCGGGAAAAGGGGTGTCGGTAAAGCTCTAACCACAGTTGACAGTCCATTTACCAGCCTGCATGCACGTACAAATTCAGAATTGGGAATCCTCTCTCATTCATCTCAGCGTCTGAACATGTACAAATCATATGAAGAGGATGAATACTTTCATTTAGATTCAAATGGCATAAAGTGGGCTAATCGGAATAAGTGACAAAAAACGTCTTTATGCTGTAGAAGTGCTAACCTGCTGGTGCGAGCTGCTGCCTCCGTATTGCAGGAGACGGCTGTGAGGCGCAGGGTGATTTACAGGTCTAATTGCATGAGGCTGTGAGGGAATAAGAGACTGACACGGGAGCAAACAGGCTCAGGGGATTCAGAACCTAATGGCGTTACTTGTCTTTAAAAGTCAGAGCTTTCTCCTAAGAATGAGCCAATTTGTTAAATTTGTTAATTGTTAAAAGTCTATTAGATATATATTTTGCTTGATATTTGAGCAATAATTATTTGACATCTGGCATCACCAAGTATTAAGCTCAATAGATATTTCCTCATTTTTGGACCCTTCACAAAATATGACGACGTGAGTCAATATATTTTAAGTTAAATTTGAACAGGTGTATCAAAGTGGTCAGCGAGTATACATTGTCTAACCATGGCCATGTGAGTGATGGTCATGATATCCAGCACATACTAATCAATTATTTTCTGAGAAACTGAGATTAGAGCAAACTAAATGACAACAACCAAGCATAATTATCCCAAACGTAAATGGGAGACTGAAATCTGAAACTCAAGTTGTTTATATGTAAGATGATTGGTAATTTGTCACGAGGCTCTTAATTAAATTTGAATAGACATTTTCTGTTGAAGTATATTATCTTGAAACCTAATATTGGATTGTGCTAGGACCTTATTTGCCACAATCTTGCAGTTTTACTAATAAACCTGACTAAAATGTTGTATTTTATGTTGTTATGATGCACTTTAGGTCCAGCATCAGGATCAGTCTGCCATCCTATGTGGTCATCTTTAACTTTAAGTACTGTTGACATAGCGACACTTCTAATATGTTAATCTTCTTCTTTTGATGTCTTCTCCAGAGCCAAGAAGAAGACCAAGCCCTTGAACCTTAAGATCCACAGCAGTGTGGGCAGCTGTGAGAACCTGCCGACGCAGCGCTCCCCAATCCACAGCGAGCGGTCTCTGCGCTCCTTCTTCTTCCCTTCCTTTGTCCCATCCACACCTCCGGTCCACGCCGAAACGCCCTCTGCAAGTAAGTGTATCTGACCAACTCTTACTTGACTACTTTAGATTAGAGTTAACAAGGAATCCTTATTCAACTCCTTTAGTCAAAACATTGACTGTGAAGGGAAAAAAGCTGCATTGTTCAACTTCTTTACAGGGTTGTGAATTGAAAAATTTAAACCAATAACCATAAGGTATAAATCTACTCCCCCTAGTGTGAAAACGAGGTCCATTGCCCATAATGATATTTTTAATAAAATACAATTCAATTGGAAGCTGCAACAAAAAGACAGTCAGTTGAGCCATTTTGACCGGAGGTAGTGTGTTGCTGCATGTTGACAGCCTGATACATTACAAGCTGTGTACTGCTGAAGCCATTAGCAGCATGAACGAAAGCAAAGGAGTGAAATACCAAGGAGGCCCTGTCGAGCTCGTGTGATGTATGACTATCATTTAGTGCTGTTGTGAATAGTTGTGGAGCTTAACCAGAGTGTGAGCAATAGCATATTTATGGGTGAGACCTGTCTGTGAATAAAGACCTCCGGATGTACGCGGCAGCACATAAACAGGGTAAAGGCCAGTTTTGTCATCAGTATTATTGTCCCAGTACTACTTTACCATCATATAATATCTAAACAATGCCCTTGATTAATGGTAGTCTGTCATAGGGCTGCACAATATATCGCAAAAATATCGTCATCGCAATATCTGCTGTGGCAATATCCGTATCGCAAGAATCTGCAATATATCGCAATAATGACATGGTCTTAATTTAGACACTGTTTAAACCATTTTTCTTCTTTAGTTGCTTAGTCGACTAATCGGTCAGTGAGTGACAGAAGTCAACGAGCTGTAGAGGTTATGCGTACTCTAATGTTTTTTATTTCACCTTACCCATATTTAGTACTAGTAATATGCTAGGTGTGATTTTATTTTTTCATTTCAAAATAATGATGAGTCTATGTGCACATGACAGACAGAAGGTGGCAGTCAGGTTAAGATAAATCCTGTGTGCCCCACCGGGCCCAGTCAGGCAGAGCGTCCCAGGTAACAGTCTGCTACTGCCTACAGCACACTGCCTCCAACCTGCAGTTTTATAGAGTTGGAGGAAGTATACACAGTCCTTTTTTATCCCACTGTATAGAGAGCATTATTAGACACGGAGGGGATCACAGCATGGATTGGAGGCCTGCCTGTTCTCCCGAAATCCCAAAATAAGTCGTCTGCCATGGATGGCTCTGGAGGTGGAAGGAGTCGCACAGTTTCATTTTCTCCTTCAAGGTCTGTGCCAGAAATCAGAGTGTGTCAGCTTTGAAATTTCACCTCTGACTTCCCACCTTGCCATGCTTGGTATTATTCTACTGTGTGCCTGTGCCAAAGAGTTCTTTTATAACAGCGAGGATATGTGGAGCATTTAGATACATCTTGTGTATTTAGCTCACCTCAATTATCAGGACACAACATATGTATGTAATGAAAAGTGCTAATGTGAGTTCATACCATAGTATTCTTTAGTTCAATGGTGGCAGAGCGGTTTTTATTCTGGCCTTCCAGCAAGGAGTTGAGTTTGGGGTTGTGGGTTCAATCCTCAGACCAGCTGATATACAATGTGTCTAGGTGCAGTCTTGTCCTCATTGTGTCTCTCTACTCAGGCTTTCTTCCGCTGTCTGAAATGATGCGTATGTTTGAATAACTGGTGACATTAAGCCCTTAGTAAATGAATGTGAGCGTAAATAGATCTTTTACAGGGTCTCTGCGTCAGCCCTACGATTAGATGATTTGATTTGTATTTTTTACTTGCTATTTTTCAGCTTCAGCTTTATTTTAGTTTTCAATCTTTAGTTTTCTGCTAATAAATGCTATGAATATAATTATGAAAGGATCTACTTGCGATACATGTTACTAGGTCCACATTAGCAGTAAAAAATATTGGATGAACATAACTTTTTATTCTTTGGACATTTATAGACTCAATGACTCTCCATATAAAAATAGAGAATGACCCATCACTGCACTGTGTCATTGTGTTGTGAATAGATAAGTACAGAAGAGAAATGTTTTCTTGTGCTCTGCGGCTCCTCCACTGCCCTGGGGGTCTCTGCTTCTTATTTTAGGAAGCACATAATCGCATAAATGCTTGTGTGAGCATGTGGATGACCCCGGTCAGCCAGGCTAAACATCCGTCCCCTATCTATGTTTGGGATTACGCTATCGCGGCCATCTTGTACGTCAACAGCTTTATCACTCAAGCTGTAAATCTCTCGATCAAAGTCAAAAGACTGGTTCAAACCTGAGGTGACCACACACTTTGATGAGAGAGCTTGGTTCTTGGTTATGTATAAGTAAGCGGTCCTGTGATTAACTCAACCAGCAGAGCAAATATGAGGCAATGCTATGACCACTCTATGACACTGTGTGCACTGGTCACTTTGTTAGATAGACTTACCTTATAAAGTAACATATTATCATATCTTTTACATATCTTGATTGTGGTGTTTTTGAGTTGAATTGGTCTACCTAATAAAGTGGCCATTGAGTTTTTCATCTCTATATGTTCTAATTGCTAACTTCTTACAGAAATCATCTGTTGCATCTTCACACATTTCAGCGTGACACTCTAATGGTGCCCTGTGAGAATTGGCAAAAAATGCAGAAATAACTGCGAGGAGAACGTTTATAAAGCACTAGCATATTAAAGCTGTAATTGTGATAATGTCTCTCTCTTTCTCCAGTCATCAGTAGTAAAACGTTTTTAACTTTTGACTGTATGGTGAAGAATGAATAGACATGTATTGTGTGTGAGGCTCTGTGATGAACCAGGCCCTTGTGGAGGAGGACATAAACACTAGCCATAAAGAGGTTGATGGGTCAATGGTTACTATGTTGGGTCCGAGGAAGTAGGTCAACTTTTAAACACAGCCAGCTTCTGTAACTGCAATAAAACATCAAAGATCCAAGGAACGAGCTATAATATACAAATGGGGCTTGGTCATATTGTACTGACAGACTGTATGCAGTGATATTCTGTCAGCATCGCACTCTTTCCCATCTGTTAACATTGTCCTCACATTCTTCCAAGGTTTATCCAGTCCATTTTCTCCAAATGGACAATAACAAAGCGCTCATATAATCAGCCCGTGTCTATTTAGTCTTAATGAGATGGATAATTTGTGGATTTACTAAACAATTAGTGTTTCATTTGTGTTGTCCAAGAGCATTAGTGTTGGCAGCAGAGGGTTGGTTACGTCACCTGAGAGCCTCCCGTGTCACACATTACACGAGCTATCTGAGTTCTGTCTGAAGATATGTCTTTAGAGCCATATGGCCTTGAGGGATCATCTGTTCTTCTCCCTATGTTTTAGTAGTGAGCTCCAAACACTCCCACCATCTATAAGAAGCTCATTGTGATGCTTTCTGTGTGCTGTTGTTACATTTTTGCAGCATTTAATGTTGTCTTATATAGATGTATGTGTGCACTTATTGTCAAAGATGACAGCATAATATTGTGCAAAAAGGCTGACTGGCATGTAGCCATCTCCATAGCAACAGTGCAGGCTGCTCTAAAGGCTTGTTCTCATCTCTTCTTGTCCGTTACATGGTTCCACTCCACATCGATACACGCTGAGCCGCTCACCTTATGGAGCATCTCATTAAAGCACAAACAAGGAGGATTTGGACACGCTCTGTGTCATTTTTCACACAGCACTCATGTGCTATAATGCAGCGCATTGTGCAGCAGACGCCCACATACATTTTACACTGCTGTACACTTGTTCTGCTGCTCTGCACAGTCCCCCATATATAACACATACATAACACATATATATAATACATATATAATACTATAAGCACAGGAATCATCTCATTAGGCAGCGCCTGTGTGCCTCCTCACCACACAACACACTTAAGTGTTGATTTGTGCTGAAAATGTACACTAATGATTAATTCTTGATTATTTTATAATGACAGTTGATTGGATTTAATAGATAGTGCTGTAAAACTGTGATGATCAAACAGTAGGTACAAATGATACTTGATAGCAGCAGCAACTATTCCTTTAATTAGAAGATATCTGTTCAGTCAGTCACTTAAAGTGACATTTCAAAAATGTCAAATAGCGCTGAAGGGGGTTCATGTATTTTAACATTTGATGATGTCATATTAGGCCTAATATTAAAAAGTATAAACATCCACATCATCATGGTCTCATAATTAAAGTATACTGTCAGAGTATTAATGATACTCCAAAACAAATACCATCTCAGCTATTTTATTATAAACATATAAAAATATAACATAGAACGGTATACACAGTATAACAAGGTGCATGTTGCATCTTGCTGTCCTGTCGCGTGTCACATGATCTTCCACTGGAGGAGGAAGAGCCCAGGCTTAATTAGGATGAGGCCAATCACACAAGATGGAGGAGGACACTGTTGTCTGGCGCCTGGGGGTTTCTCAGCTGCCACAGGCTCATCTGTCATGCATACACACATTCACGATGCTGTAATCATTTCCCATGCCGTCCTTTCCCATTACCTGCTGGGTAATACAAGGCCAAGCACTTCATACTAACATGACTTCAATTTTGAGACCCTGGAAAGAGCTTTTCTAATCTTGGTTTGTTACATTTATTTCCACTTCATGATTTTATCACAAACAATCAAAACAGCAGTGGACCAGGAAAATGCTCACTTCCTTTCACTTAGTGTTTTTTACCAGAATATCCAACAAAATAATTATTCTCAATGCACTCACAGGTAAGCTTATAATCAGACAACATAAAGCCTGTTGTTTTCTTGTTGTTTAATGCAACCTTATTATAAGGACCTTATTATAAAGCCTCTTCTGACCTCAGCCTTATGCTCCTCTTCCTATAGCTGTCCTCTTTGAAAGAAGTGTGTTTACCTGTTAAAGACAGTGTCCATTTTGAGATTAAGTCAATTTGGAAAGCTGCTCGTGGTATTGCTTTCAAATTGATTATCTGTAGTGTTTTTTTGTATTGTATCACATAATGAAAAGTGAACAAGATATTTCAAATTTTGGGTAGGGGTGGGCGATATGGCGATAAAAGACCGTATAGTGAAAGGAGGTTATGACCATTTGCTCCAGTGCATTCATTTATGCTCTGCTCTTCACTGTCATTTTTCATATGTATATAAAAGGAAAATATATATTAGGTATTATGATGTACATTGAATTGAAAGTTTTATGAATACAGTTATAGCTGAAGTCTGTCAAAAACTACAAAGTCAAGTAGGCAACTGATGAAATCAAAATCATATTCTTGGCTTTTGTGATGATATTTTTTACCATATCACCCACCCCTAATATTATGTGTGGATCACCAGTAGCTTACTGTTGTGACAGAAGCTGCCTTGGTATTTAGATATTAACAGTATTCTCATTTAAAAATGTCTGTCTGTCTATAACACCAGACATAAAGATGTGAGGAGCCTACAACCACTGAAGAACTGGTGGAAATAGAGAGCCTACCAATTTTATTTATGCATTTATAAATCTTCATGCTAAAGTTGTCTTTTACATTTTAAATTAATCAAAGCAGCTCAACTGAACCAGAAGTGCTTATGTTTACCGATGCTTGTTGACATAACAGACCTATGTAAAGCTACCATGGTTCACAGAAAGTGTGGGAGACCAAGGATTCATTGAAGGAACACAAAGCCATGTCGTCAGCAGCGGAATATACAAGATGATAAACATCCTTGACCGCGCCGCTGACAAGTCCAATCATCAGGCCGTCCGACGAGAAGCAGATGATGTCAGTTCCTCCGCTGGATTGAGTTATCAGCTTGATTGAGTGTAATTGAGCGATGCATAGCAGAGCAGAGAGAAGACACTCAGCCCCCAGTGAGACGTGTGGTGAGGAAGAGGATGGGAGGATGAAGAAGCTGTTGAGAACATGTGATAAATGCTGTTAACAGATCAGTATAGATCAACCATCACTTCATTGATCTGATCTTAACTCAACACGCACTTATAATGTTTATAAATGCTTTTGCGTGCCATATCTTTGTCAGGGAACAATTATATAGAAATAAATTAAATCACATTTGCGCAATGGTAATCCAATTTACATAGTCAAAACAAGAATGTGGAGCCTTAAAAAGAAAAAATACAAACAAATCACATCAAGTCAGACCCATATTTAGATGTGGTTACTTGGTCAGTTTTGATTTTGCCCCAATTTTGATTTCTCTCAAAAATTTTAATTGAAACGGCCCCAGTTCAAATTATTGTCTACTGTTCATTGACCTTATAATTAGTATCCAAATATTGCTATTCACAATTGTATATCACGTTTATTGTAAAGCCCAAAAATATCCAAATACCTCAAGACATCTTTGTATTCAAGGGTGATGTATTCTTTTAGCAGCGTGATTACATTTGAACCATCTGGTTTTCCTCTGTAATTGAGGAAAGCCTCCCATATATTCAGAACAATCTCAATGTGGAGCCACAGTTTCATTTTCTAAACATTACCAGAGTTAGTGTCATGGGGAAAATCTTCAGGACTTTCATTTTTATCCACACATTCTTTTCATTTCCTATTCAAACACATCATAAATTCTACTTGGAAAAAACAAACCAAACGGTCATGAATATATTTAGCATAATGTTTTTTTGTGGCTTGTAAGATATTATAGGCGTGCACTTTCACCCCATGTACATATAAACACACTGAATAATTATTGTTATCGTTTTAAACAGCCAATAACAAGCTATAATATGAAAAGTTGATTTAAAGCTAGAGAAATACTGTTTTCAATGGTTTATGAAGAGGGGAAGGAGAAAAGAATTATACTAAAGTAATTCTCTATTGTTTTTTGTTATATTTAGAGATGCTAAACGCGATTAACATTGATGCTGACTCATTGGTGCTTATAGTTACACTAATGGTACAGTTATATTAGCTGTCTTATGTTCAATGCTGCTTTATTGTTGAGTGTGCCATTGACAGACATCTCTATTATACTTTTAAGGGTATCTTCTTAGCTAAACAGATGTTTCAATTTCTTGTTGTTCTGCAAAAAATGCTTAAGCACTTAATTATTATTCATGTACAACACCAACAACAATTTTGACAGGGGTTTTACATCGTGAGCCAGTTCACAAGAAGATTGAAGTCAGTGAATGTGTGTTGGGACATATTGAAGCCTTTAAGGCCAGGTGACCCGTTAGGATCCAGTCCCTCAGCACTCACGCATTATAATGTCACGTCTGATAAGACCAGAGGACCCAGAGCACATAGAGCTGTTTATTGCTTTTATACAGTCAGGACTGATGGATTGCAGTATTGCATTTAACCTTTGCAAAACACACACTATGTGTCTCTAATAAATAAACTGAAGCCACATTTGAAAAGCAGGTGTATTTGTATTGCCGGTATATTACAGGTGGGAACATAAATTGAAATCATCAACATTGTATTACATCCCCAAAAGGTCTGGGTCTTTTCAGATATGCTGCTTTTACATGGTGTTAGAAAAGCACTGATGACAACAGGTCCGGCTGGCTTTACAGGAAATGCTCCACACCATTTAGTGCTGGTATTAAGAAGGGCTGCTCTCTAATGGACTGTGGATTATGTTTTTGTTGCAAAAACCTTTTAAAGTAAGAGTTCTTTACAAACACACACAGCTATTACAAAAGTGGCCTTATCTGCAGTGCACAGGCAACTCCAACAGGACCTTAACATTTTCTATGCTATTTTCAATCCTCGAGCCTTGAACACTGTGTTTGGCTATTGTACTTTTGTACATAACAGTTTGATTTTCCATCATGTCTAAACTTGTGTGTCATTTATCCACGTCTTGTGCTCATTCGGCCATGATAAGAGTACATTACCTTGTCTCCAGTGATGAGCTGACAGTGAGTCACTATTAATCATGTGAACCACAGCACACCCGGCAGTTTATTAGCACTGACATCAAATGTCAGATCAGAGCTACTTTTCTAATATGGATAATCTTATGGTAATGGTTATTATGTGTATACCCTAATTTCAACACTAACACAGTTCTGTTTGCTCTTTTGCAGATACTCTCTCAGTGCCTCGCTGGTCCCCACAGATCCCCCGAAGAGATCTGGGAAACTCCATCAAACACAGGTAAAAGTCTAAATAGCTCTGATAGCTCTTACATAAGCCGTTAAAACAGGGCCATTTACATTATCTCTTTGTCACTCAGCACCACTCCAAATGCAAGTGATCTAACTAGAACAATAGCAAGAGCTGTGATATGTCAGTGTGTGGGAGCTCTGCCGCTCAAAGTCAGCAAGGTGTGCAACCCTTATTTACAGTAGCCATTAGGATGTAAAAGCATTAATCCTTTCCCCTGATTTTATTTGACATTACATTACAAGGCCATCTTCAGGACCTCCGCTGAGAGAATGGCTTGCATGCAATCTGCCCTTAATGCCACTTCATCTGTATGTGACACGAAATACTTCAGCCAAGACCAAGATCGAGTCGTCTGTGCTTCTTTTTCAAATGAACCAAACTAGGGGCCCTAATAAATAGACTTGGGTTTCATCAAACTAGATTAGTCAGCTGCCATTATACAACCAGGCCTCAGTGCTACTTTTCAGGCGTCACATCGGTAAATACATCCAATAATCACAAAGGCGCCCGGTACGCTCACTCAGTCTGCTCTCCGAGGCTGGTTGTTACTGTGTCATTTGTGTGGGTTGAACTCATAAAATGCAGCCCCCTAAGCCTGGAGCAATGATGTAAAGCCTGTGTCCTCTGTATACAATTCTCAGGGTGAATGCTGAAAAATGCAAACCAAATAGACCCAAATTAAATCAGCGGGTGAGAGAAGGGTAAACAGAAGTAGCGTCTTCAGATGCCTATTATCTTGGTGGAAAGGTTACACGTTGAATATCACAAAAAGATATCTGCCGCAGTGAGAAAACAACACAGAAGTAAAAAGGTCGCAAGCACAATTTTCTGGTTTGAAACACTGTGTTCACATGTTGTGTCTTTTGGTTTTTGTGCAGGTTTTCCACAAAGTACTGGATGTCACAGACGTGTATAGTCTGCGGGAAGGGAATGTTGTTTGGACTGAAATGTAAAAACTGCAAGTAAGTATGAACTGCATGAATGTACCTCATACTGTGCTACAAGTAGACTTTTTAAAAATCAGGAGTGTGATTTTGTAATTATAACCCCAGTAAATTTGAACAATTGTGTTTCTGTATTTAGTTTTATATCTCTAAAGCTGATTTTGTGAAACTGTGCAAAAAAAAATATGTTTGAATGAGACGTTCCACATTCCTCTGTCTTTCCCGACCCTCTATAACGGTCTCACACAAACCAAGAAGTATGAAAATAACAAGCAGTGGTCTGGAGTTGGCTTTTAATATTTTGCCGAATTTTTAAATAAAACATCAGCTGCTTCACTTCCAAATAGAATGTTGATCTGGATGGATGCGTCTACCACTCAGAGCATTCCTGTCCTGTGGAAGGTGTGTGGTTGATTAAACAGTTCCTTCCGTTGCTCTAAAACAAAAGCCCTTGTAATTAATCCCAATCTCAGATGACTTTTGCTTAAACACAAGGAATAAATATATATATGAATCTTGTGATCATTTCTCTGTACTACAAACTATATTGACTTGAGTTTATTGTCATATTTTGTTGTATCATTTTCCATTTTTATCATATAAACATTACGAATTTACTAGAAGTCCCACTTGCATCTACACATGAAATACTTGTGAGTCTTTAATTATGTATTTACTGCTGCGCTTCGCTCCACATTTCAAAATGCCAAATGGATCACGACCCGTCTTCACCCAGCAGACTCAGTTTTCCCTGTCAACACAAATGAGCTTTTTTTCTTTTTATTAACTCATTTCAGCATTGGATTTTTAATGAATTAGTTAACACACTCCCTAACACGACAGGTATTGGAATAAAAACTGTGTGTGAAAAAGAAAAGATTAATTAGGGCTGCACAATAGAAAAAATATTCAATGTGGAGTATTGTGATATATTGAAATAGTTATCCCCAACCCCTAAGACTAAATAATGCCAAAGCAGCACCAAATGAAGGAAATCATGACTTGAAATATATTATTTATTTTATTTATATTTTATTCAAGGCTATAATTAAAAATATATATATATATTTTGTTTGCTATACAAATATTGCATTTCCTGATAACAATATTTTTGATATATATTGTATAGCCCCAGTCAGAGCCAAGGAATAGTCTTGGTCTAGTCCTCAAATCAGTCAGTGTTGCTGGTTCAACCTTTCTTTAATATTGGTACAACCCATTTCTTGTTGTATTTTTATAATACTGTGCAGCCTTCTTTTTGTCCCAATTGGTTCCTTTTATTTGTCCTGTCTTGTACTGTGCTTGTGTATAATGTTTACCCTCTATATGTACTGAACCTGTCTAATCTCACATGTGTTTGATTGCACACACAGGCTGAAGTGCCACAACAAATGCACCAAAGAAGCCCCACCTTGTCATTTACTGATCATACAACTAGGCGGACGAGAATCTCTCAAAGGTATAACAGGTATTTTTAGCTACACACAACACCCTTAGGCTATTATTATATCATTGAAAACAGCGTGTCGTCGGTGTTCGTCCGAATCCGCATCCGCGTCTGCAGGTCCTAGCTGTGAACGCGATAACTCAAAAATGAATTGCCGGATCAGTTTCAACATTTGCACACAGGTGCATACCATAAAGACGCCGAACTGTATCGATTTGGGTACTTCTTCAATGAATATGAATTAAGTAATTAATTAATAACCGGCCAAAACTCAAAAAGTCTTTTTCAACTGTTGCACACAGATACATATCATGAAGATGCAGAACTGGATTGAGTTTGGTACATCTTTGATTAATGACAATTAATTTGGGGACGAAAGCATAGGCCTAGTTTGTCACTTTACTAGTTTAATGTTTTTGTCGCTGGTTTTAATTGGCTTACAACCATCATTGAAGTGCAACAATAATTTACATTAAAACTAATAGTAATAGTAATTGGCT
>JAVQKC010187618.1:0-10038 GCA_036025475.1 Philypnodon macrostomus | reverse complement strand
TTGACACTTTTTGTTAAGTACATATTTCCACGTGTTAATTCATAGTTTTGATGCCTTCAGTGTGAATCTACAATGTCAATAGTCATGAAAGAAAGGAAACTCATTGAATGAGAAGGTGTGTCCAAACTTTTGGTCTGTACTGTATGTGCAAAGCAATTTATCATAATCATAATCCAAATAATATGGTAATATATAGATACTGCATTTGAGTGACTATTCTCTTCTAAGGCCTGCTATTTCTACACATCATTTATTGTATTATACAAATATTGGAGCCTTGGTGAATTAGTTCAATGGCCCATAGTGCATGCATCATTGTTTTGTCTGTACTTGTATTGATTTAAAACCAAGATGAGACGAGCTATATTTTTGGACGTTGAAGCACGGTGACAGAGCAGCCAATGGAAATGAAGAGTGTATGGCCGACAGAGTGCCAGTTCCCAGGCCCATCAGAAATAACCTGGCACGTCTGTAAATCAGAAATACATAATGAAAGAAGGTTTTTTGGTCAGTAATCACTCTGGCAGAGCGACAGAACAAGTGGAATTTCACACAGGGTTCAACATGTCTGCCCATCCTGTGATTACATTATTTTCCCAAATTGCAAGTGAAGCCTCTCAAGCCATCAGCCAATGAATCAAGAGCGCACTAGACACTAGACTAGACGCAGAGGGAGCCTCATCACCACCTCAGCTTCAAACCATCTCACCACACTACATCCCACCACCACCTCAGCAACAGAACCATCTCTTTTTTATTCACCCCATCACCACCTCATTCTTGTCAGCAGAATGATTTCACTTTTCTCTATCCCATCACCGCCTTAGCTGCATAACCATCTCACTTTCCTTCACCCCATCACCACCTTCTCATTTTCTGCTGTCCAATTCTCACTAAGCAGCAGAACCATCTCACTCTCCTCCATCACCAACTCAGCATCAAAACCATCTCACCATACTACATCCCACCACCACCTCAGCCGCAGAACCATCTCTTTCTTATTCACCCCATCGCCACCTCATCCTTGTCAGCAGAATGATTTCACTTTTCTCTATCCCATCACCGCCTTAGCTACACAACCATCTCACTTTCCTTCACCCCATCACCACCTTCTCACTTTCTGCTGTCCAATTCTCCCTAAGCAGCAGAACCATCTTACCACACCACATCCCACCATCACCTCAGCAGCAGAACCATTTCAAAATGTCTGCCCATCCTGTGATTGCAGACTTTTTAATCCACCAGCCATTGAAAGAGTGTACTAGGCTTGAAAATGGGAGCAGCCTTCTGTCCTCTTGAGACCGGTGTGTGTGTATGAGGCATTCTATTATAGTAAGAAAACACCCGGGAATACTGTGTGTGGAGCATAATGGCAAGGCAGTGCAGTGGCAAAAGTTTTCTCGTGAAAAAAGCCAAGCACAATATGGTATATCACAGTGTTGGATAATAAGGGCTACTCGAGTATTTGAAGGGGTACTATTGTATACACTCTAAAGATCTGAAGAAAACATGATGTCTAAGCACTACGCAGATTGACCTTCACAGGGTACAATGAATATCTGCTTCCACAAATGAGGTCTGTTCCAAACTCACATTGGGTCACAATTTATTTGACATAGGCCCTAAATGCGACTATAACGCTATAGAGAGGAACATGGGGAAATTTCACAGTACATTCTATTTTTTAATCCATTATTTGGTCTTTATTTTAGATTACTTAGATACTACATTGTATCTACCTCATTAAGTACAATGTAATACACTGTGTAACAAACTGTAATAACATGGAACTACATTGTACATACAAAATGGTTGAGGATAGGGTTCGATACAATGTAGTCACATGTTATTACAGTTTGGCACACAGTGTATTACATTGTACTTCATGAGGTAGATACAATGTAGTTAAGCAATCTAAAATAAAGACCAAATAATGGATAAATATCAATAAAAAAAAATAGAATGTTCTGTGAAATGTGTTATTTCACCGTGTTCCTCTCTATAGTGTTATAGTGGCACATTGTGAAATGCAAACAGTGGGTGTCGTGTAGTGTGTACAGATCCTTAGGCTATTTTAACAAATAAAAAGTAATTTTAATATGTTTGCATTTCTCAGTGTTCTTTATTGGAGCTCTTTGGGAATATGAACATGACTAATTCAGTAACATGTCTTTGGGCACAATCTGAGGAAAATAAATACAACACATTACCTCAACTTGGTAATGTAAATTAACATTTGACAGAGATTGTAGTCTCTGGGTAAAAGAACCGAGAGCATTTCAATAAGAAAACATATGCCCTTGATATGAGATATCAAATTATATTATTACATTATTTAACATATTTAACAGTAAAAAGTGAAGGTGCTGTCAGCTTGACTTGGGAAAAATGCTAATAATGGCAATAATGATTATTTTCATGTTTTATTTAGTCTCATATTGTCTGGTTTAGAGCTTTTTAATGCCTCCTACACAGATCTATGTTCAATTTATTTAATTTTATGCAACAATTATTTTTAATGTTATTTCTTGATCTTTAGGATTGCATATAACTATCGATTGCATGTTCTGCAACACAAGAGAGCAGAAACTGTATTTTGATTCTTCTGTATGTCTTGTACAGTAAATAAAGAATCTAACACTTTAAATGTACACTCAAATACTTTATATTTTGTACCCATTAGGTACATTGTAAACTCCAAAAAATGAGGTCATCTGTGTTGCATTCACTGAACATTAGCTAAAACAGAAAACTGCATGCGGTTCTTATCAGTGGACACATTTGCACTGGCGGCTACATTTCCGATGAAACTCCAGGCAGTCATTGGCATAATATAATGAAATCATTTCCTGAAAAAAGTAATAAAACTGCCTCTTGACCTGATTAAGGCATAATGTAACCCAGTAATGAAGCTGCCCTGACTGACATTGTAATACTGTTTTGACTAATAACGCAATATCCACAGGATCAGCAAGGTCTTTTTCAGCAATAGTGATTCCAATATTTAAATTCATGTAGATATGTTATATTGGGTAGCTATTTTTATGTAATGACAAATGATGATGTGCATTAATAAGATATAAAAAGGTATTAATGCTGATGTTCAAAGATATTCCATTAGAGCAGGGTCTCAGTTCAGTCTCATCTCAAACAGAAGAAAGCTCCAGGAGATGGTTATGTAAGCAACAAGGTAAAATCATTTGGATCCAATTTTTTTTCCCCTCTGGCCTTGGCAAATACACATATACATATACATATAACTTAAAATGTGAATACTTACATATTTTAGCAGGTTTGAGGTTTTGTCTACTGCATCTGGGTCTTTTGACAGATTTATTAGTTGTAGAACTGAAAGACAGCTTGAGTTTCAGAACCAATAGGTTTTCAGCTCATCACCTAAGGGTTAGCTTTTTCCCGTAAATGTGTTTTTTGGAGTTGTTCCTGACCGTGATGGAGGGCCTAAGGTCAGGGGAGTTGTTCCTGACCGTGATGGAGGGTCTAAGGTCAAGGGAGTTGTTCCTGACCGTGATGGAGGGTCTAAGGTCAAGGGAGTTGTTCCTGACCGTGATGGAGGGTCTAAGGACATTGGATGTCCTGGGACGGTCCTTTTGTTTGTGTGTTTATTGATTGTCTATTAACTTTGTTTATTGTTTGCGATTACTTTGTTTATTGTTTACATGCATCTTTTTGCCCTCTGAGGCAACTTTGTTGTGATATAGGGCTATACAAATAAAATTGAATTGAATTAATATGTAATATGTACATTTACATGTAAATGTTTTCCAGAACAGGTAATCTCATAAGGACGGCTGTTTGTTGCCAATGTAGTGATTTCCATTAGGTTTGATTAAAATAGCCATAATTAAATTTGCAGTTTTAGCTCCAGAACACTCCCTTGTAGTGTTACATTCATTGCTTTTGTCACAAATCTCTCTGAGACTGCTGAATTGTGCAGAAGCAATGTCACAAACAATGTGTGTAATGAGAAGGCTTATTTGAGCAACATTTGAAATACATGCCTGCATGTTTACACGTGTTCCCAGCAGTCCCTTCTAAATTTTCTTTGGGGCCAGTATGGTATCTTTCTATATTACATTGATTTTGTATGTAACTCACTGTCTCTGGAAGTTTAAATGTAATATACTGTAGAGAACCATATTAATGAATGAAGATAATTATCACACCATCTACCCACCATTGATATATCCATCAGGTAGACAATGGAACAAATGGGTATTTCACTGACCTTCGTAGTAATTGGAGTTCAACATCAAGTAAATGGTGTGAAAAGTTGGTGGTGATCCTCTCTTAATGTGCAGCTGACCACAATAATTCACCCTGATTGTGTTTTAATGCTGTGTGGGATAAAAGAAGTTAATGGTCCATTGTTGGCACGGTGTGTACTGCTCTGACAGAGACTTATCTGCTTCAGCTCAAGACAAGTCAATCAACAACTGAGGTCCGCTGCCAGGTACCTGAGGCGCTGGCTCTGGTGACAAACCTAGACAACACTGATAGTTGTTTTGTACCAATAAGTCCTGCACCAAGAATCTCATTGGAATGACCCAGCTGGATCACTGTGACTCATTTGGTGTAAATGCTACACAATAAATGGTTTCAGAGGCCTTCAAGAGTGCATAATATAGTGTATTTTCAATGTCATGTTATGCCATTCATTATAACATGGGCTTAAGAGGCTTGTGGGGAAATATCCACACATTTTACATGTATCATACTTTAAGAGCTGGAGAAGGTGTTAGTTAGATAGATTGTTAGGTCAGCATCTTATTTAGATAGCATTTGGGAGATTTTGTAGCTTGTGCATTTACCCTGGACTATACGATTTTCAGTTCTTGGCTCTTTTGGTTGATACAAAACTACATTGCACATACAGAATGGTTAAGATTAGGGGTTAGATACAATGTAGTTCCATGTTATTACAGTTTGTTACACAGTGTATTACATTGTACTTAGTGCGGTAGATACAATAGTTATGTCAAATGAAGTGTGACCCAATTTTTGACTTTACTATAAATCTGCCATTTCAGTTTTACTTGTACTTTTTACTACACAATACATACCAATGACTTTAGAATTGGTTCCTTCCAACATTTGTCTAAGCTTTTAATATATGTGCTTCAGCTTGAGGTGAATTTTCCAATGGTGGTATAAAAGGTAACGGAAAAGCTTTCTATGCAGCAGCTGTGCATGGGCCACACTACAACAACCATCTGTCACAAAAGTGCAAAGGGCTAAGGGTGAGAGCATCCAGCCTGGAACTGAGAGCTGACAAGGGCTGAACATCTATTATCATCAATCCCACAATCTGAGCCTTGACTCCGGAAAATGGGACGATACATCAGTCACTACAAATGTTCTTCTATTGGCTTTATGTGTTATTGTGAACAACTATGCATACGTTTTGACAAATAAGTGAAATAAGTCAAAATCTTCCTGCCTGAGCAAAACAGTGAAGAGTGGATGTTTAAAATGCATTATTTCTTTATACCAGCTTTTCTTGATTGCCTTTTATAGACAAAACAATTGACACTGATTATAGTAATTACCAGCTATTAGCATCACTCTATACAATTGTCTAATTATGACAATTATTTTTGTGAAGATTATTGGTTGATCATTATAAATCAAAATGTAAATGTCATTGGTGGTTAATTTAACTGTGCCACAAATACTTTTATGACAGTGGCTTCTCATCACTGTCCGTGCATATTATTTCTTTGTGTGTAGTACTGACATCCACAGTTTATTCATGTGGATGTCTTTCTTCAGTTTGTTTGCTCAATTCCCTTTAAGTGTATACATGCAGTACACACGTATTTTCATTTTCAAAAGTCCATTCACAATATTGATTATGTGGTTGGACGAGTGTACATTTAGCATTCGTTTGATTTGTTTTATTGACTTTTCAGTCTATACACAAATAAACTCTTGCGTGTGTGTTTTTAATATTCATATATAGAGCGACCACCGCAAAATGGAAAAAAAATATATTTTATGAGATATTTTCTAATTAAATTTTAAAATAAATCAACCTATGAGCTCCCAAGGTTAGTTGTGACTTACACAATCAAAGGCCACTGCTACAGACACAATAATCAACACATTAATTCTTATTGTCGTTTGAGCTGCAATTCAAATCACATTTCAAAGGTCTTTGGTCTGACTCGATGGTGACACGATGACTGCTTCATTACGTTTAACTGTTTTTAAAAGTCCCTTTAACTAAGTGCTTTTTAACTCTGTAGGTATAGTTCTTTTGTGATATCAAAGACACGGGACATAACTGTTTTGATTAAAACATTGTTTTTATTACAAATGTTTGTCTGAGGAAGGGGCTTTTCTGTAGGACTGATCTGTAAAACGTTAGGTCCTCTATGATCGACCTATAGATTCAACCAACTCCAAAGAAATTTGGGTTGAGATAGTCAAGAGAAATAAACAAACCTGAGAATGAAGCTGCCCTCCTGCTTTTTCGCAAAATATTGTATGTGCTAATCTTAGGTCTTGAGTGTAAATGCGTTCATATGCATTGGCTTGTAAATGTATCAAAGTGGACCCTAACACAAGAAAAGGGGTTAACATTGGGGACATTGTTTGTACCTTGTATGCCCTATAGGACTTTTATATGCAAGTTGCGTTCAAGTTCAAGTAAAAAATACCATATTTTTCTTGGATGTTTGTGGCTCATTACACTTAAGCCTAGGGACAGTAATCTACGAGATTACAAATAAATAGGCTCTACTGCTTCAAGGCAGGATCTGTGCATTTTTGCGTGGGGTGCATTTGGGGAGCGGGGATCTGGCAGACTGCTGTCAAGCCACTGGATCAAAGCTGTTCTTCCACTGCAGTGGCTCATCACAACAACAGAGAAAAAGAAAAAGGGGAGGAAAGAGATAAAGTGACGAAGGAGAGATCTTTGAGGAAGACAGCTTATACACCACTCATGGTCGGCTTAGCGCACACACTCGCCTTACATTTGAGACCCAACGCCCATATTTTGAGGGGCTCAATAAAGCAGTGGTGTCAGCAGGGGAGAGGAGATGTGCCGTCAGTGTCAGAACATCCAAATGAGACAAGGCACTGACATACACGCATGTTCACATCCTCTCCGCGTGAGCCATTAATATGTAATGTTGGAACTTTTGTGTTGTTGTAAACCCTGAACCAAACAGGAATCAGATCATCAGGAGTGTGAGTGACAGTGATTAGATTTATAAATAGAAAATGAATGAAACTTTGGATTAGTTTTGTTGTTTATACATTTAAATTGTGTTGAAAAAACACTATGAGGTTAACTGTGAAATCGTTCAGCTCCAAAAGACTCCGACAGTGAACTGAATATTGTTAAATGGAACAGTCTGTTCTTCCATAAAACTACCAGTGAGGTTCAGTACCTACAGTCCTGACTCAAGTACAAAATAGTATTTATACTGACCACTGATATGGTTTAAGAACATACTTTAACAGTGTTATGTACAGACTGCAAAGATAAGCCCTGGATTATAGCTGATGGTACTGTTATGCAATGTATGAATGTATGTCAGTCTGCCAGAGGAAATGACATTACAGTATTCATAAACATCAATTTTAACAACACTTTTTTAACTGATACTGTATGCAGGAAGATAATCTTACAATGTACACAAACGTAAATGTGTAAAATACATGCTTTATACTGGCTGACAGAGCTCTGCATTTGATGTTTGCACCAAAGTGCACATAAGCATAAAATTGTATTTTTGCTTTGGGCATTTTTCATGTGATTTGATATCTGTGGACATTACAATAATGCCAGGGCCAGAGAAACAAAGAAACAGATTTATGCAGAACAAAAACAGAACTTTTATTAAAGCCTAGCTTTAGGACACTGCTGAGGTGCCCTTGAGCACAGCTTTATCCCAGTTGCTCCGACTCAGTGGTCAACCACAATCCCTTGCTGTAGCTGATTCAACCACAACCTGAAGACTTCAGTAAAATACATATGGTACAGGATAATGTCGTGTTACATTATATCTTCACATGTTGTATCTTGAAAGAGTCCCGCCCATACCTCTGCTTGGACGTCCTGTGGAGAAGTTAGCAGAATCCGCAGTGTCTGTCACACTCAGGCACACACACTCTCTCTGCAGCTCCCTTTGTCTCTGAGCATTCATTATTAATCACACAATGTTCTTTTTGGTTTCATGATCACTTTGATAATCAAGGTTGTGGATGGCAGAGCACACACTCAAAATTGATAGTTTGAGCATGGACTACTCCAGGGACGATAGTGTTAATTAATTAAGCAGTAAGGTGAACTGAAAGTGCACGGGCTGTGCTCAGAATCCTGGAGCCCCTCGAGGTGTTTTTAGAGCCCCACCCCAAAGATGCACCAGTCATAATTCATTATGAGCACCTCTCATCCGTTCACACGGCATCCTCCTGCAGGCGACTGGGAAATTACACAAAATACACTGAGCACTTTATACAGTTTCTGTATCCAAAAACTATACAGAACAGACATATAGGATTCTTTGTCAGCCTATATGATAGGGATTGCGGTAAATCCTATGGCTATACACATTAGGTAAAAAGGTCACATCTTTGCCAAAAGACAGTCAAGGCTGAACATACAGATTCTTCACTAACAACACAGTGTAGACTCTTCATTAAAAAGAGAAAATCAATACTTAACAAGTAAACAACCAAAAACAAGTGTAATTTTAATATATCCAAACACAGTGGGCTCAATCAATACATTTGCCACCAACAAAAACAGAATTACCAAAGGTACAACTTTCAAAAAAATCATTTACTACTAAGATTTTATAAATAAAGAAAGGGGTGTATATGAATACGTATGCTTACAAACAACAAACAAGAAAAAATGAATCATACAAGGAGGTAAACTCAAGAGAATAACTAATGTGATCCAGTGAAGCCTGTTTTGTGAAAGCCATGCAATATCAAATATGCAGGAAAAATCTAATTTGCAAATGTTATGTGAAATGCAGTTGGTAGCTAGGCCCTGCTGCAACCACAGTTGACTTCTGTATTTATTTATTTATTTCTTCTTTTGGGGCTGTTAACTCAATTTAGATATACATATATTTTGCCTTAACAATTAGTCTTATTTGCTATTAATTGTATATTCCACTGTCTGAACTAAGTGATTTCTGACTTTTGTGAAATTATAGCATTTTAAAGAAGCAGAGTATTAGGTTGAACTGGATGATAGTAATTTATCATTTATAGATTATTTAGGAATTCTCTGCAATTTCACCAGAAAGTCAGATATCCCCAAGTTTTTGTGACGGATCAGATTCAGTTTGAATGAACGTTCTATGAAGAGTGCCTCACATTGTTCAGAAAGATCCACTGGGTTGTATATAAACATACATGTATGTTTATCCCTAGTGACCACACCCCACAGAGATTCAGTACAGTCTTCAGTGATCCCTTGTGCATACCAAGAAGAATAAAACCCAGTTAATAATGAAATCTCAATGTTTTCTCTGTGTGTCTTACTCAGTACACATGGCCTGTTCCACCTGATATTAATCTGTGTACTGTGTCTGTCCATCACTAATAATGTTAGCGTCTGTCAGTTTGATGTGATTGGAAAAAGGTGTGATTCATGTGAAGGCAGAACATCCCTCACTCACACAGGAGCATATTGTGATTCCTGTTAGCCACACTGAATTGGTTTAAGCCCACTCCTGGGAGAACAAAAGGCCTTGGGTGTATTCTGTTTGCAGGTTTGTTTCCATATCACTGGCTGGGTCTTGTGTTCAGCTCATGTATAGGGCAGGCCATGTGTTTGGTCCAGTAAATATTGTGCATATGTTTTATAGATTACCAGCTGTGCCAAAATGAATTCAGTCTGTTTTCAATATTGATATACCAGTATATCCATTTTTTGTGTAGCGTGCAAACACGTGATGTTATGTGTATGTTTATTAACTTGATCGTATAAGAAATTAAGTCTAAGACTTATGTGGGGCACCACTGAACATGAGATACGTCCAGAACAATACA
>JAVQKC010187613.1:0-15881 GCA_036025475.1 Philypnodon macrostomus | reverse complement strand
CACACATACACACACACATACACACACACACACACACACATACACATACACACATACACACACACACATACACACACACATACACACACACACACATACACACACACACACACACACATACACACACACACATACACACACACACACATACACACACACACACACTTATATTAGCAGTGCTAACGCTAACACACACAACCTAAGTCTGCCAAAACGTAATGATCAACAGACTGTTTAAACATCACTGTTTCTGATCCAACCGAGGAAATGTAACATGCAATTATGGAAGTAAAGAGCTTACACAAACACAGGGCCTGCTCCGGCGGATCCACACTGAACGGGCTCACGGGTCCGTCTGAGTAGGACTGGAGGTGTACCGTACATGGCTACACCGCAGTCCACAATGACATAACCCTGTAAGAATGAGTGTCCCCGGCCAGAAACCTCACGTGGTTTCAGTGACACACAAACAGACTGCATCTTTAGGGAATTGACTGTTCACATGATTCACAAAATATACTCTTGGTTACAGTCACTTTGTCAATGACTCTCACTGGCCACTTCATTAGGTAGGCCCACATCTGGGAATTCTGATGATTTCAGTCAAGTTCAAAGATGAAGTGACTTGAAAATCACAGACAAACAAATACAAGCTAATACACTTAAAGCAGTTCAAACCATTACTATGTTTTTTATTTGAAGTTCTAATTCCACCCGGGTCTGTGGACCCTGCTCCTGAGAGAGTAGTTGAGCCAGTGTCAGGGCGCTCCTTGTATTTTTCCATGGGCATGTCTGAGGATTATACAGAGATCTGCGAGGCCCACATCAAAGCGTCTGAACGCGGGGCCCTGCCCTGAGCTGGGGGCACTCAGCGGGCCCCTGGCACTCGCTCCACATCTGCCTGCAAGGATCGCCAATGGCAAGCAGGGCCCCTGTGTGCACCTCTGTTTGTGTTAACAGAAAAAATACATGCAGGGCATAGTGCATGTCTCTACAACTGTGGCATTAAGGTAGAATAAAGGATTTTTGATTTAACCTCTAGATCGCACATATAACAACGCATCAGCATCTCAACACTCACACTTTACATTATTCATTCACTCCTCAGACACACAGTGGTGGTAAGCTACTTGTGTAGCCACAGCTGCCCTGTGGCACACTGACAATGTGCACCAATCACCACCAATGACACAACCGTGTTCTGTCTTGCCCAGGGACACAATAACAGTACACGCTCGGATTTGAACCAGCTACCTTCAGTTACAGTTACTTCTCTAAGCAAATTAATAATGAATCAGTAGAAAAACATGAGTGTCTTCACTGACCTCGTGCAGAGAGTTTCCTTGTATGCAGATAATGTTCTGGTATTCCATAAAAAGTAAACATAACCTGCTTGGCCGCTCATACCAGGCATACTTTCTACATTCTACACAAAGAATAAAGCCTTTTGCAATGTTATTGGTCATTAATCATAAAAAACTGCAATGTTTCACACACAGAACAGACGTTCAGGTGCATGTAAGATGTTCAGGTGCATGTAAGACATTCAGGTGCATGTAAGACGTTCAGGTGCATGTAAATGGTTCTGGACGAGACTTATGTGTGGTGTGAATTATTTAAGCGCCTCGACACATTGGCTAAAGGGAAGATATGTATCCCTGATCAATAAAGAGTGTTTAGTGGAACCATGGTTAATTACGCCCCCGTCTGACCACACTCTAACCTTTTCTCCCACATTTTCGCACCCGGCCCCCTCTTCCTCTGTCGGGCGATTTGGCCTACACGCGAGGAGGTACAATACAAATCAATGAGTTCACGCATTAACAACAGAGACGTACAGCTGACCAGGTAAAGGCTTCGAGACCTCTAACCTGAACATCTCTAGCTCTGCAGAGTGATCAATAGTTAAAAAAACAAAACATTAACGGCAGTCACACTCCTTCCATCTCTCACGCTCCGGCGCTAATCATTTTCTCCACGATATCTCTCTCGCCTGTCTCGTTTCTTCAAGCCCGTCGAAAGCAAAGTTCATTTCCCCGAGCTCGTGAGAAATCCCAGAAGTCTGTACGGCCCAATCTCACCTCCAAGCCACAGCCAGACACAACAGTTAAAGGCTATTACTATGGCTAATTCTCCTCCTCCATCTCGGGAAGACGCAGACAGGACCCCGAACATTAGCTAATCCATACTTATTGCATCTGGATACCTCTCACAGTCTTGTAATTCATATGGAGAGACGTATTAGCACGACATATTAGTCTGGCAACAGGTCTACGAGGTGAGATGCTAAATTGACTTAGCTGCAGCCTTGTGGGACAGCGTAGGGCACCGATGCTAGCTTGATGAGGACTAGGGCCCGTGTCTGCCTGTATTGAGTTTCTGTGATGGCTGTTTAGGATGTAGTGCTGTGGGGCAGAGGGGGAGTGGAAGGTGCTTCGGCTCATTGCGTTTACAGACAGGAATCCTGCAGACCACAAGGCTATAGGGATCAATAACATCGCCACACCACCACGAGGCCAGGCCAGACACAAACACATGAAGATTGCATTGCATGTATAAAGATAAACCCGCATCTATTATTATTGACACATTATATATATACTATACAGATACAAAAACAGAGAGAGTAGGTCTAACCCAAAGGCTGCCCGACAATGGCCACATCAGCTGTTCGTTGGAGAGCCATTGCATCCAGCCCTTACGAGGAAGGAACTGATGATGATGATCAGAGTCGAACAGTCTCAAACATGTAATAAAAATGATTGCATTGTGATTCCAAAAGTCACACCGTCCGCCTGGTGATCTTGGACCTCCAGGTGGCCACACGTCCCACACTGAACAAACAGAGCAGTAGTTCGCTCCGCTTCCCACCCATGTCGCCCGGGCCAACCCCAGACACTGAGCAGCGTGTGAGCCTGCTGACAGGGCCACCCACTCTGTGAGGGATTTGCCCGGGAGACGACAACCCTCTCGTCAAGTCACGTTCCCAAAATCAGTACACACCCCTCCGCGCTTCCAACAATAAAAGAAACAATGAAGCCGTTAAACACCAAAATGGTTCTCGAGGGACGCACAACGACGAGTCTGACGCTGTTAAAATCACCAATATTTAGACTCACGTCGACTCCTAACTACAAGTGACAACATCGAGCAAAATCCAGTGCGTTGAAACTACACTAACGGGACAGTATAAATGACGTTGAATAAATATTTGTGGGTCACATGGGGAGACATAGAGTTTAGTGGACCATGAGGAACAATGAAAATCTGAAAAGAAGTGGAGTGAAATGAAGTGAGTGTGTTGAGGACCAGATGTGTGCCGGGGATGGATCAAACATCTGCTGGCTCTGCGAGGCCTCAGTGGTCTCGAATGACCTGCTGGTAAACATATTGTTTAATAATAACTGTGAACTTGAAGTTTTTTTAGCATAGAATTTTTGATAATTAGCATCATGCAACGAATTAGCTCTTCCGGTCCCGATCCCGAAATCTGGGCTTCGTGGATCGACCGATCCCAGACATCCAGAAATATTTCTTTCCTAACTTTGTATTATCAGAAAAAAATATAATATAACTAAGATCATACGACACTCAAACTGTGAGTTATGGTGTAATATAATGTCATTTGGCACATTATGTATCTGCTCATAATCAGGATAAAGTATAATAGATGATCCAGACTCTTTGACCGATCCACCGATATCTGATCCACTGTCGGTATCAATGCAGCCGAACTAAACACTACAGCATTCTCAAAGTCCGTTTTGGTTGTGATGGTCTAGAGCTTCTCAGCGTGGATAGGTTACAGCACAAAGATGGTAATGCTGTTTATTTTTGCAGTAACTAATCACCCTCCAGGACCCTGTGACAGAGACAGGCCCCGAGAGACCTGCACACCACTTCCTGTTGTACCCACATGATCGTGAATATACAAACACACAACGGCACACACACACGTAAACATGAGCGTCCTCTGGGCCCGCTGGAGATATGCGCCAATGAGCCTGGGATTGATGTGATCTGGCACACATAGGCTGGGCTGGTGTAAATTATACTGCCGCCACGTCGGAATCTTCTGCATTCAAGATGAACAGGCCAAGAGGCATGCCAGGCATATATACCAACAGGGAAGTGGTGTCACTTAGGCCAGAACTATGAAACAGATACGGTAAAGTAAACGTCCTGAGCAGTTTGAAGATGTAGTGTTTTGTATAAAGAAATATGCAATTTATTATTTTTGTCAGGTTTATGCAATGCTCAAGTGTTTTTGTGAACATTAGACCTGTATGTAAGGGTGGGAGATATGGTGGAAAAAAATAGACTCGTAAAAGGAAGAGCATTGATTTATGCTCATTTTACAGTAACAATGTCAGTGTTCATATTAATATAACTAGTATTAAATAATCTGATGAACACTGGACTGGATGTACAGTGAATGTGTACTTATGTTAACTAAACGTGATAAAAATCTAAAGTTTGAGCTTCATATGTTTACCTTATCATTGTATACAAAATATGGCTGCTGACTTAGTTCAACAGTTTGTCTCATAGTTCCACAGCTAACATGACACTCCTATGGGGTGCCCAGGACTCTGTGAAGCTGTGAAATAGTGTGGGGTAAAACGTGGGCCAGAGGGCCGGAGGGCTGGAGGGCCGGACCAGCGAGAGAAGATCGAGTTAATGGTCTTGCATCTTCCTGGCAGCATGTCAATAATGGCTCTGATCACATTAAGTAAAGAGTCCATTAGCTTATTCTCTTTCCTCCAGTATGCTCTATAGCAAAAGCACAGTCGAAAGCTAAAAGGTGCTCCTAATGCTGTGTCTGTGTTAGAGACACCTTTATCTGTTTGCTTTTGGTCCAAAACAAAATGACTTGGGGAGGTTTACCTTTACTGCCATCCATTATCTATTCACTCCCATTTCCTTCCACACAGTGAAGAGTGTAGATTTGATTGGCCGTGAATGATACATTTGACAGTTTAGAGCTGGTACACATCATACTGCTGTTGGTGAATGAGCTTTTAGAAGACCATGGCACCTCAGTGTCATTCAACAAAATGTGTTTTTACCAGATACTACATCAGCATATATTAGGACTGGAGGGAACTGAAGACAGCTGATCTAGATAGCAGCAGAAGTAACTATACTTACTGGCCATCGTGTTAGGTATTCCAGTCAATCACACGCTTGAGACATGTTCAAAACACAACATATCATAGCTGGTAGTGCCAACTAATTTGATAAACGCATAATCATTACAATGGATTATAGAAAATATGCAGATTATGAATCAACTTGAGGAACATATCTAGGCAAAATGTGAGCATATGTTAATGTACTAATGGTCTAGCCTCTTGCCAAAACAGTAATGAAGACAGAGGAGAAGTGAGATATGAATGGTTGTCTGACCCCCTTTACACAATTATGCCGACACATACAGGGCAGACAGACCATTCCTCAGCTGCATCAGTGCTTTCCATTGGCCCTTGAGGGTTCACAGCGGCCCCCACATCTGTCTCACAGGCCCACGACAGACCTGGCTGCTGCTACCCAGCATATCACACGAATCATCCTCAATTAATGTGAACCATCAGGCGTTCCCTTCACTGCTCCCAACACTGCCCCTTCTTCTCCAAGGCATCCCCTCTGGCGGAGTGCTAGGTCCGCTGAGTTTTGCACACTGACCACGGTTCCTTAGCACAGCTGGCTAAGGCAATCTGATGTTATCGTGTATGCTTTGTGAAAAGAGACAGGGAATCAATACATCAGTCCAGACCCAGACACTGTTCACATGTAAGTGCTATGAGGCAGTTCTTCAGAAGTGCAGCTGAATTGGCTCCACAGCGCAACAGGGCCTGAAATGGCTTCCATGTGCCGCCCCATCTGCACCTCCGCTGGGCTGTGGCCAAAGCACTGTCCTTTTCACTTTTGAAAGATGCCGAGGGACAGCTGTAAAACAAAAGAAGGTGGTGATGGTGTAGTGGAGGTCAGAGGGTTCGGATGAATCAGGGCTGAGGAGCGCTTCATAAAATATATCAAAACTTGTGAGAAAAGAACCTGAAAACGATTTACTAAATGCCACCTGGAAACTGGGATGTGCCAGATTGTGACTCACACGTTTGTGGTAAAGCTTTCAAGAATAACTCCCCTGCAGCTCCTTACCAACCCATGTTGATTGCAGTAAATCTCACTCAAGTCAATTAGTGAGCCCCTTGAAACAACGAACACCGTCATAAATTTTGAACCAAAGATATAAACCAGGTGGAGAGCTGAGGGTAGGGTATGTCAGCCTGTTTGGTGATCGTTTTAATACAACATTCCCATAATATCAAACATTACATTACATTATTGTTTAACTAATAAAACAGAACAGAACATGGATGCTTACCTGCTGATAATAAAACATCTACAAATAAGAGTTTTGCAGTAATGCCTCTAAAAGTATACATTTCCAAGTATACACAAAGTAGTCGAGTCCTTTGATGCACAGAGCCTGAATGTAGAATTTACAAAGATCAGAGTGCAAATTCCAACCTCTATCATTCTTACAAATGTCCTCCACCCACGTCTGGACAGGAGCTGCTGATTCCCTGTAGTCCATCACAGAGGAAGCAGCAGTTCTGGTTGTTCACACATGACCTCTGACCTGCCACTGGAAAGCCAATGGAGGAGCAGCTTGTGTCTTGGGAGCTCTTGCCCTCTGATGTGATGGCTCCAGGCGATGGGCTTTACGTGAACCCCATCCCCCATGGCACCTCTCGCCACTAGATCCTCTGCATTATTCATATGGCCGGGCTGGGGAGCAAAAGCAGAATATGGAAAGAATCGTGGCAAAGGTTCAAGACCTTCTCAGATCACAAGGAACTTCTGCTTAACCTCCCTTGAAGTGGCAGAGAGCCTTTTTTGAGGAATAGGATCTGAAAGCAGGGCCAGAGATCAATGGGCAATCCTCTGAGGCTTGTACAGATCACAATTGCAGCAAGGTGATTGGTGAATCAATGTGGTTCCCATGGTTTACTCGGCCATTGTGCGATGTGATCCTCCCCTGTACAAATGATACTGTCTCACACAGCACAGGATTCATCCCACACAGACAGTGCATTGTAAATGTTGTTATTTGTTCTGTTTACATAATGTTGTGGGGGGTGGTACGTGACAAAGTCTCAATGAGGGTCAGGGGCAGACATTACCCCGTCTCAAGGCCAGGCCAGAGGTTGCCAACATTTTTCTGGTTGTTGCTTTGTGCCAGGCATTGCATCAGTCTCTGCTTTCCAAATAGGCAGCAGTCTGAAATGATAGGTGATGATTACGGGGAAGAGCGTCTGTAATGTTAAACTGTTAATCCCTGAAGCACACCGAGCGACCTCATAAGCTACACCACCAGGCTTTTAATAGAGCTTTACACATAACCTGCTAATTGCATAATTAGCTGATTTGTTTGAACTGACAGTAGAGCCTGGCCCATGACAAGGCCATCATTTGCTCATTCTCATTGTCAGCAATTTGCAAAGTAGATACCCTTCTCCACACCCACACCATAAGACTTAGCTGCACAGTATTAGAGACAGATATGAATTAGGAATGCACTGCAGTGCCAGTGTGATGAATAAATACAGCCATAGAGTCATTCTGGAAGACATGAAGGCAGCCAGATAAAATACACTAACAGCAGAAGCTGTCCACCAGATAAAGTGGTACCCCATCGTCTCTCAGCTGTAATTATTGGCTAATAGTCATTAACCTGGCAAACAGAGGTTTAGCGGTATTGTTTAAAGGACTGTTGGATCATAATGACAGACTAATATGTCATAGCAATGGGGGAGATGGGGGAGGGGTGGATTAATGAGATTTTATTGAAAGGAGTGTACCAGAAGAGGTGGGGCACGCCTGGAAATATAAGCCAAAGAGCCACATTAAGCTAATTGGAAGATGAGTGCCTACTTGTAAAAGTGCTTCTAATGGCACATTTGTTTCTCTCTCACAATCACAGCAGCTAATGCAGGGAAGTGGACTGTGTTTATCTGAAAATGTGTGTCAACATGATAACAACATTAATTCAATTCATCCCCTATTCATCCCGTTTACATAGTTCATTGTGATATCACAATATTTGCACGGTTTTAAGTGATATGAGTTAAATAACACCAGGAGGATATTACTATAAAAGTACACAGTGTACCTCCAACAGTAGACAACACTTCAATATGATCACCTCCGACAGGACCCAGTACATAACAATACTACTGTTCTCTATGGACCTTCTGACTTCAACAGAGACAGCTCGTGGGCTGTGCCAAAGTCTAATAGTTTGAGCATGTCATCCTGACTTGACTTTTCCACAGCATTTCTAATATAAAGACGTGTGTATTATCATCACATTTTTTACAGTTAATGTTTATTTCGAGTGGCATTCACAGTAGGGCTGCAGGAAAAGCACGAGATACTCTATAACAATGTTGAATATTGCAATATCGATATTCAATATAATATATGGATATTATTGCGATATTTTGATGGAAATTCTATTCTGCAGAGTTCATGTATTTTCAAAATTACTAAATGAGGAAACAAAACCAAATTGGGACGAATATAAAGAAATCTATTATATGAAATACTTTCAACACATTTTTATGTCCAGCTGCAATGGAAATGCTTTAAACAGTGTCAGATCAAAATGTCATTATCGCGATATATTGCAGATTCTTGCGATACGGATAATTTTGCGATATATTGTGCAGCCCTAATTCACTGTTTGTTCAGAAGAGCTCAGATGTAACCTGAAATGGAATCTCCAGAAATGAGTCTGGACTGCTCTACTTTTCATGACCACGGTTTTCGATGGATTGTTGCTTCTATTTTCAGATTCACTTTCTAATTTGCTTTTATTTCTTGTTTCAATTAAACCAAATGGAAGTGCTAATGCCCAGATGGCCTGCAGTGTGGAATAATAGTGCCCAGGCTCGGATTTAAAGTCATACCTCCGGGCGAAACTCTGCAGAGCACACAGAATGAAAGTGTAAAATGTTTTTTAATGTATATTTAACAACAAATACCCCAGTGACTATTGATGTTTCGTCTCAGAAGACTGTATTTCTCCAGTATATCTGAGGGCACGATATGAAACCACTCAGACTTTTATTTGGTTTTGTTTCTGCTGCTCTTCCTCCGTCTCTCTCCTGTTCTATCTCTCGCTCACTCTTTAATCATTGATCTAATGTTTTCTCCTCACAGGCCCTTTGTGTTTTGTGATGTTGGTTTTACAGCTTTTTACTCACTAGAACGCCCATTTATCTTTCACCGATGCCAGCAGCAAGGAGCACATATGGACTCATTGTCACAGCATGGTGTATTCTCTGGGTGTCACTTGCAATTCATCCCACAGGAACATTTACTTTTATGCAATGTCACTCACCATTTTTCTATTGTCTCTGTTTTTATTTAACCATTGTAGCTCCAATCAAATCTTCCACAGTATTTTAACCAGAATATCCATTATTTCCACATATTGTTCCATTCACCCTCAGGTGATTCAAAGTGGAACAAAGGAAATGTATGCAGTAAAGTGTCATTAGCGGTTGTCATTAATGATTTTATTATGTCTGTTAGCCATTTTCTATCCTGCCCACACAGTAAACATCCCTAGGTTGTGTTTTTGAACAGAGGGAGTCCTAAGATGAGTTCACATTTTAGAAAATGTCACAGATGAATGTTTCAGTACTGTTGAGAGTACACACTTTCCTTATGAATGTAGAATATCTGACTGAACGTGTTTTTAACCAATAAGCAGAGACGTGGTGATGGGGAAAGAGGGACAGTGCATACTGAGGGTTTTGACCAACCTCTGAGTTGCCTGCCGCTCCAGGGGCCTCTGAATTTCATGAGCAGAAAAGCTTGCCCTTACAAACTAACCCCTGCTCTATGTTCTCTTTTGACCACACTGATTATGCACAATCAATAATGTTTTGTATTTTTGTCTCCTCTCTTGTCTCTTCTGGGGCCTCTAGGATGCTGCAGGCAAGGTCCTGGACCGCTGGACCATCATGTCCCGGGAAGAGGAGATCATCACCCTGCAGCAGTTCCTACGCTTTGGTGAGACCAAGTCCATTGTTGAACTGATGGCCATTCAGGAGAAGGAAGGTCAGGCAGTTACAGTTCCCTCCTCCAAGACAGACTCCGGGATTAGGACATTCATTGAAAGCAACAACAGGACCCGCAGCCCAGGGCTCGTTACACATATGGAAAACAGCAGTCCGTCCAGTATACATCACTTTGAGAACATCTCCAACAGCCTTGCCTTTCTCTTGCCCTTCCAGTATATTAACCCAGTATCTGCTCCAATGCTTGGCTTACCCCCCAATGGCCTCCCTTTGGAGCAGTCAGCTCTCCGACTACGGGAGCCCACCTTACCCAACCAAGGTGAGCAGGTGGAGACCAGCGAGTCTGAAGTGTCCTTGTCTCCTTTCCGTTCAGGCCAGAGTCCTAGTCGTGGAGGCCTCGGAGCCATCAGCAACAACATCGAACCCAAGACAGAGCCCAGCAACAGAGCATCACCAATCTCCCCGACACCCTCTCAGCAGTCACAGTCACAGCAAACACAACCATCACAAGGCCAACCACAATCTCAAAGTCAGTCACAGCAGCCCAGCAGCCTGTCTGACCATCAGGTCCATCATCACTTTGCAAAGGAAGAGCAGAGTAAATCCATAACACACACTTCCTTTTCCTCCAAAATGCATCGCATGCGCCGTATGGGGTCCACCTCACGGAAAGGCCGCGTGTGTTGCAATTCTTGTGGCAAAACCTTTTATGATAAAGGCACTCTTAAGATACACTACAACGCTGTGCACTTGAAGATTAAACACCGATGCACCATTGAGGGCTGTAACATGGTCTTTAGTTCACTTCGAAGCCGTAACCGGCACAGTGCCAATCCTAATCCACGGTTGCACATGCCAATGCTGCGCAACAATCGTGACAAAGACCTTATCCGTTCCAATTCTAACCCCGGGACACCCGTCATCTCAAGCACTAAAAATGGTGGCTTTACTCTAACCAGCCCTGGTAGACCCCCACTGGGTTTTACGACCCCACCCGTGGACACAATGCTACACTCACCCCTCCAAAGTCCACTGGTGTTTCCGTCTCTGAAATCAGTGCAACCGGTTCAGCCAGTGCCTCCGTTCTACCGTACGTTACTGTCTCCTGCAGACCTCGTTAGTCCCCCGGTATCATTGCCTACCAGCCCCATTCTGCCAACCACCACCAACAGTACCACTCTGATGGACCAGCAACAGCAGCTTCTTGCTGCTGCAACTTCACATAATAATGTCCATCTGTCAGACACAGGGCCCATGTCCCACCGCCTACAGACACACAGTGCCAACCAGGACCCCATCACAGGCAACAGTGACCCCACACCCAAAAAGAAACCCCGTAAATCAAGTATGCCAGTAAAGATTGAGAAGGAAGTTATTGATGTGGCAGATGAATATGAAGACAAAGATGATGATGAAGATAACATTCAAAATCACCATCACCACCATTCGTCTCTTCTTCACAATAATATCAAAATGAACGGAAATTGTAACAACAGCAGCACTGGCAATCACAGTGGTGGCAGTGGACAGCAGTCTCCTTCTCAGGATGAGATGAGTCCAGGTCTTGCCCTCAGAGGAATGATGAGACATAGTGAAGATGACTGTCGGGATGGCACTGGCAGTGACAGCAGAGGAGCTAATGACCTTCGGAGCACAGGTGACCTACGCTGCATGGACAGTTTTACCTCAGAAGACCAGGATCATGAGAGAGACTTTGAAAATGAATCTGAAAATTCAGATTCCAAAATGTTCTATCGTGATGAAATGATGGATGTGGATGATCAGCACAAATCACACAGGGCAGGAAGGGGAATGGACGGTGAGGAAGGCCAGTTAAAGGAGATGGGAAGAAAAGGCCATTCTTCACCCTCTCCACATCAGCCCCCAATCAAGATTAAGGAGGAACTGAGCGACCCTACTTATGACATGTTCTGCATGGGACAGTATGGACTCTACAATGGAGGCATGGCAGCAGCTGCTGCAGCGGCTGCAAGTATGGCCGCTCTGCATGAGAGCTTCATCTCTTCAATGGGCTATGGTGCGAGCCCACCAAAATTCCCCACTTCTCACTCACCAGATGGAGATCCATGCTCCAGCCCTGACCCTAAGATCTGTTATGTGTGTAAGAAAACCTTCAAGAGCTCCTACAGCATGAAGCTGCACTACAAGAACGTACATCTCAAAGAGATGCATGTGTGCACCGTGGCCGGATGCAACGCTGCCTTCCCCTCTCGACGGAGCAGAGACAGGTTAGTGCTACAAATACACAGAAATGTCACGGTCTTAGATTATTTATGGTTTACTTCACAATGTTGAATGTAATTTGTGTAAAAAGGGACATTGTAAGTATACGTGCATTTATACCTGTACCCCTAAATGATCAACTAAAGTCAGATTCAAGGACATCTGCTCTCTGTCAAAGTTAATGCGAGAGTGTGATCTTTACAGTCGCTCTCACCCTCCATCTGCACAGTGTTGTTTACCTGCCCTCTCTGCATCACCCTGTCACAGCCGGGTGATACTGCATACATTAACAGACAGTGGTTTGTCAAACCACTGCATTTTTTAACGCATCAGGAGGTGAGGCCGGTGTTCACCTGGGCTTGTTAGCACATATCAGTCCCACACACTCTTACAGAATGAATACACTTTAGGAGAACATCTAACAGCTGCTAAACATGGCTAATGCCTTGGGCTTCATCAACGCTGAAACGATTCAGAAAAGCACAAAATAAGTAAATGTAGACTTTTCCAAATGGGTTAAAGGCCTCTCACATGTGACTGTATTTACTACAAGCAAAAGTGTATGAGTCAAAATACTCAAGCCAGCAATTGTATTTGAGAAGGATATCGGACAGTTGTTTTGTCCTGAGGTCATGTGTATGTTTAAACGCCCCTCTCTACAGCATATACATATACGTATACATATACATATATACATATATACATATATGTATATGTAGGTAAAGGGCTGTATATTTATTATGCAGCAGCATCTGCAAAGTGTTTAGAGAGACACACATTAGCAGCAGACAGCCTGTGCACCAGTGATCATCACTGTTATTAGCCTCGTTTATCACATTTTAAGAAGACTTTATTTATCTCATCTTTTATCACAGTGCTTTTGTTAACCTAGCTTTAACCTGCTTCTTCTATGCCACCGCAACAGCTAGGGGTCCTCCTCACACCCCCATGGTACAGCAGTATGCAGCCCCACAGCCCCACGGCCCCACGGCCCCAGCCTGGGCCACTGTAAATGCAGAGAGTGAAGGTTAATTATGTCAGAGAGACTTTTTCCTTCCGTTCAGTTCCTCTCTGTGGCTCCCCGGGTCCCTGCGCGGCATGTGGGCCCACATTCACTTCTTCACAATCAGCTCTCTGTCTCTTCTAAACAAAGGGCACTCGGCTCATAGAGAATATGTGAGTAAAAGACACATGCTGGTTAAAGAGAGAAGAGATATTAGATCTGGGCATATTTACAATAAGATATGAACTTCCAAACAAATGAATAAAAAGTGCACACTAACCCAGGTCCAAAACTCTTCAGGTAAATAGAGAATTGAAAACAGCATACAATTCAAGAGAATTCATTTTCATTGACGTAAATGTAAAATGTAAGGAACTGACATATTTACCCCAGATGGTGGAACTAATAAGATGCACAGCCGTGACAGAGAGTGATAAATGTTCCTCAAACTCACGTCCTCCTACTGAAACCCAAAAGCTCATAACACACTCATAACACATCCAAATGACAGGAAAGACAAAGAACCACTGGTGCCAGTTTAATACCACTCAGACTTCACATTATACAAGTCATTTAGACCAACACACACCAACCAGGGCAAGGGCCATCACGTGAACCTAAAGATGATTAATGCCAGTCGGGACAACAGCCCTCTCTCGCTCTGCCTCCTCTGCACAGTCAAAAATGGGCCCCCGCGAGACCTCCCCCACCTTTTGGGGGTGAAGATGAGACCGTCAAATTGGTTTGCCAGGCACATTACTAGCCAACAGGGAGGTGTAGCATCGGTGAAATGGGGGGGAATGAGGACTTTGGTTTGGGGGAGGAAAAATCGCTGTCGACTCGTAGACTGGGACTCGTTATAAGTCTGTAAAGTCTGTGTGAAGCTGTGTATTTTAACAGAGTAATTAGCTAATTATCTTACGGCACAGTATTTAGGACGTTTGCAATGATCAGTGATGGTAAAAGTGAGATAGCCACGATTAACTTAGAGCTTATTAGCAGTGTGAAGGTGTTGTTTGATGAAGGACCTGCCTACCTGAGCATCTTCAACAGCATTCAGTGCTTAAATAACCAAGTGTGTGGCATTTTTAAAAGGGTTGTGTTGATCCATTGTACATCTGTCTCTGACCCCGCTGCAACTGCCCAGAAACCTGCCTGGTCTTTGAGTTATATGATTCCACAGACACGGGCACATACAGTAAATAACACTACCATATTTAAGCCATAAGTTAACATTATGTGGAAGAACTGTACTATCAAAAGATAAAAAAAGGATTTACAATATCGTTTTGATCGAGGTCCCACTTTAGAAGTAGTAAATTCTCCTTTTTTACACAAGCCCGTTCCGGCACATACATACTGGCAGTGACAGCCACAGCCGATCGATTTGCCACGCTCTCTTCAATGCTGACGATGCTCTCGTGGTCGGGCTCCCGGTTGCCTGCTTCACAGAAAAGGGTCCCTCCAATAAATGTATTTTTACCTCTTGCAGGACATTGTCGGATAGGGAAGTAAATAATTAAAGGACAGGGACCCTTTGTGACTGCATCAGCGCTGCCACTGCTGGTAAGCTCTACTATCATTGTGCCTCCATTTTGTCCATCCTTCTAAGGATGACCCTTTTCTTTTCTGTTGTGGATTTTTGGTTTTGCTTGAACACATGTGCCCTCCCTGCATGGAACCCCCTCACATCAAAAGGCACTGAGTGTTTGCATTTATTTGATACTTTTATGAGTGGGCTGTGTGCAGTGTACACAATGCTGGTTATCAGTTTCCTTTCTGTGTGATATAGTTTTGTTGTGGTGTGCAGAGATATTTAAAGGCCTGACCCCTGCAAGAAGCCCTACATTAAACCGTTCATTCCATTTTACATTTGTAAGTGTGAAAACATATCGTAACTGTTGCTTGGCTTAAGCATCACAACTCAGCTTTACCCCGCTATAGTACATGTGTACACGCGTGTGATACAGGGCCCAGTGTGTTAAAGGAGAAAATGCCCATCTTGATTAAAGCCAGAGCTACATAAAGACATGTTCATGGAGGTGCTCGATTAAGCCACCTCCAATAGGGAGCAAATACGATAATGCTGTCAGGGCTAGTGCTAATACGCTATCCAGTTCCCCTCGATTATCACATTACCACAGCTCCAATCAATTGATAAACTCCCATTCAATATGGTAGAGTATTTAATTGAGTCAGACTCTATTGGATTTGAGGGCTGTGCAGTGCAGACATGCTGACAGCAGTAAACACTAGTGGGACGCTCTCTTCACCAGGTTATTCTACAGAGAGCTGCAGGCTGTGTGTCACTAACTATAGTCATTATACATGTTATAGTCATAACACATGTTAAAGTTATTATACATGTTATAGTCACTATACATGTTGTAGTCATAACACATGTTAAAGTTATTATACATGTTATAGTCACTATACATGTTATAGTCATAACACATGTTAAAGTTATTATACATGTTATAGTCATAACACATGTTAAAGTTATTATACATGTTATAGTCATTATACACGTTATAGTC
>JAVQKC010187612.1:0-14289 GCA_036025475.1 Philypnodon macrostomus | reverse complement strand
AATAAGGAACAGAATTTCCACATCATCACATTTTTCACATAAAGCTGTTCTTACATGACACACAGAGGTGGTAAAAGTAAAAGTAATATTATTACTCAAGTAAAAGTAAAAAGTATTGTGCAGTAAAGCTACTCTATGAAGTACAATTTAAAAAGTTACTCGAGTAAATGTAACTGAGTAAATGTAACTGAGTAGTCAAATAGCTGTATATATTTGAGTGGTATTTTGAGTACCAATAGAGTGAGTGAGTGTAAGGCAGTAAAGAACATGTCATTATCAACACGAGTATAAAATATAACTCACCGTGCAGGTTATGAGAAGAAAATACTAATATTTCTTTCTAATCATTAATAAAACAAGCTACAACCTGTAGGTGTTCGACAGTTAATAAAGGAATCACACCAGTCATCGTGTAAAACTATAACAGGAGAGTTAATTGGATTACTGGAAAGTCAAATTCACATTTGTTACATGCATACACTCAGATGAGAAGATATACAGTTTTATACAAAAACTAAATGTATAATGTATATAATTCAGGTCAAACATATTTTTATCTGAAACTTATTCTGATAAAGCTTCTGGTTTTGTTAATATTTAAATAAACTATGACCTGATATACAAGAGTGTCTTCAGAAATCTGAAGTCAGTTCATGACCACAAGAATTTAGACATATTCTTTTGATTTCCGCATGTCCTGTGCTGTCAGAATGATTTCACAATGGGCCATAGCAAAGACGAGTCAAGTCAAGAATTCAGTAATACAATACTATTTATAATTGAATAAATTGAAATAATATGTGGTTTCATATTTAGTAATGAGATATGCATCTGAATCTGGTCTGAATCGAATGTTCTATAAAAATACCTGTATATAGTGATACATTAGTGTACATTGGAAATGATGTTGTAGGTATGGTCTATGTATCCATTGCTGTTATTTGCTATTGTAGGGCTTAACTATGGTATAGTGTTTTGGTATGAATTATTAGAGGATCAAATCTGAACCTAATGTGTACACAATATTAGAAATTATGTCAATCAAATTTTTTGGTTAGCAATAGATTAGGTTTTATTAAGTGTAGACATGGTAAAGGATTAATTCAATTTATATTCAAGAGGAGATACAAGACAAAAGGAACAGAACTGAATTATGAATTCAATTGTTTTCTATATTCATGTATGGATCCAGACACCATTTTACTGCAGTTCCAGTAGTTTCCTGTGATGGGGATAGTGTGTCATATGATCTATTGTGAAGCCCTTTTAACTATGTATGACATGTTGTCTCTAAAAAGCAGATGACTTCTAAAACCACTGCCACAAAGTTAATAAAGTCCAGATCAGTCACTACCCATGAATCCATGACACGGGCCGATTATTAAAGTCAACAACCATGTGACAACTCTCTCTCTCTCTCTATTCTTGTAGCTCTCTCTGTTATAATTCCCTCCCTGGATTTCCTTCCTTCTCTCAAGCTCCGTATTGCACTTGTATAACCCCCGCCTTCGTTACTACGGCAACCGTCAACATTCCTTCATCCTGAAACTCCTTCCTCAGCAACAGGAGCGGGAGTAGGTCTGGCAATGGGTGGCGGCCGTGGACAAAACCGCATTACGCCGTTGTGTTGTTCTGTCACTGTTTACATATACACACACACACACACACACACACACACACACACACACACACACACACACACACACACACAACAGTACTGTGATTAAACCGGCCTGCTGTCTGTCACCATGGCAACACTAGTACACAGTCAGCATCCGGTGTTATGGCTGTTATGGGAGTCACCCCCCTACCTCACAAATGAGTCAGTGGACCCAGAGAAATTGCAAATAGATGTGGAAGTTTAGCACGTGTGAAGCGACGTAGGGCACAAGAGAGTGGTAGGGGAGAAGTGTAACGGAGTTAAATGTAGGGAGGGAGGAGGGTGTCCTCTAGCAAGAGTCAGAGAGTGGGTGTGCACTCAAAAAAAAAAGGGCAGGGCAAAAGTGGGTGGATGGATAACTTGTACTATTGTGCATTTAGGGTTGAAAGTTAGTATCTGTGAGTAGCAGGAGAATTTGGACTTCACAAGACAGTCAGACAGACAACCAACTGCAAGTGAGTTCTTTATATTACACTTTTATTCACTATTCCTTGCCTATGAATAAAACTGTGATAGTATTTTGACAATAGGCCAACTTATTTTGCAATGTATAGTAAAATATTTAGAGTATGAGTTTAAACTTCAGTAACTTTTATGGTCGTATTTTTTTTTACTGGCTAAACTTGGGCCGCAGTGGGAGATGTGTTTATTTCCATTTGCAAAAGCCACATGATTACCTCCATGTGTGCTTCCTGGACGAGTACCATTTAGACCATCTACAGGCCACATCTTTGCTGACTTAAAGGAAAATTTCACATACACTCTGAAGTTATGATCATTTCTTCTGACAGACGTTTCATGTGACTGCTATGGGCAATGCTTATACTTTACAACTACTTGATTTTAGAGGAATTGTTTCGTGTTAGTCGTATGAGGTTGCATGGTTGCGTGGGAGAGAATAGCCAATTTTAGCATGGACCCAGCCCTGACCACTCCTTGCTAGCATGTCTGAGAAGCAGTGCATTCCAGATGTATGCCTTGTCCTCCCCTCACACCCAGTGTCACCTCCAGACTGGATGCTAGTCATTGTTTTACCAGGATGTATTGGGATGACTATGGGGTACTGACCTAAAACAGCTTCAATGACAGGTGCTGTAGTAGCCTGGTAAGAACTGACGTGTGTGAAATGACCTCACAATAGTGGGACTGGGTGTGGGCCGGCAAGCCAGGTTTTACCAACAGTTATTCTAGGGAGTGGCGTGAATTTTGAAAAGCACAAATGACAAGTCTGAACTCATCTTGTATGTATTTCTCATCATCCAACAACTTTAGTCCCCTCTCCTCCCGACTGGTCAGCCTGGGGATGCAAGGCAAAATGAGTGCCCAAATAAAACCGATGTTTAGCCTGATTTGAATACCAGACCATATCCTATTTGCAGACTTTTAGCAGCAAGCGTGTAAGAGGTGACCAAGTAATTAGAAGTTGGGTGGCCACGCCCTGAGTGGTTGCCAGTATTTTTGTTCTAAATGTGTTTATGGAAATGCGTCATAAATGGTTTGTATTCTGTGGGCAGAGAAGAGGTGTGGAGCATTTTGTTGCAGGGCATGCTTGTATTTGTTCTTATTATGCGCTCTCAATGTGTGCTTTCTAATATTAGTCGGCCCTCCAGTGATTTCCCACAATAAAGTAGTTTGACTTGTTTTTTCTCTTTGTTTCTCAACAGGTAAACCATCATGCTGATTCTTCTAGCTGCCATCTTTGTCCTCCACATCCTTGCCATCATCCTACTCCTGGTTGCTACTATTGACAATGTAAGTTTAGTTAACACACACACACACACCTACACACACACACATCTTATAAAAAAAAAAAAAAACCCGTAAAACCTACAGAAAGGGGGAATATTATGCCATTTTCAGCCTTGATGGGGAACATTTAAAGAAAGCTTTTTGGGATTTGTTTTTGTCTCTGCTGAAAAAGCACAGCACGTTCCCCTTTAAGGACCCCCTTGCTGGCCACACCCACATCACTATTACAGCAAGTGTGAAAAATGGAAGGTAGTAGCAAGCTGGGTTTTTAAAACTTACAGTATGTACACAGAAAGGTGAGACTAAATATGTTCAGCTCCTGCGTAGATTAGCGCATCAGCATAGAGGATTACTCAAACATGCATGAATAAAACAAAATCGTGCACCTGTAGAAACAGAGGAACACTCAGAGAAGTCAAGTTATCATAATAAGGCCCCTGTAAACATTGCCAGTCCATCACTTCCCTCTGTTCTTCTGTTAAAAGTACAACAGTGAGGAGTTATCTCACTCTGATGGACACTAAAGTGCCCACAGTGGTAAAAGAGTGACTGCTCACCTTTCTGTCATCACTCAAATGCTCGCTCCTTCCCATTCGGTGCTTGTTCTGCTCTCCAGGGCCACATAGTTCACATTTCTGTTTGACACATAGGCTTTACTGTACTGTTGTCACCACTGCAGCATACAATTCAGTCAATGTTTTAGTTAGACCTAAAAGATAAATAAGTAGGACTGCTTAGTGTTAGCAGACATGAAGTCACCCACCTGGACATACCATGCATAGCATTGTTCAAGTCTTACAAATAAAGTCATCCTATTTGCTCCCTTTTCTGTACTCTAGGCCTGGTGGGTGATGAATGAGGGTCTGCCAACTACAACGGATATATGGGGTCGCTGGATCCAAATTAACGGAGTGTGGAACTTGACTGACCTGCCTGACCATTATCCTAAGGGTAAGTGTGTGGTTGTTGCAAAAAGGAGACACTAAATATGCAAAGGTCGTTCGCATGAACAATAAATTGTTTAAATTGTTTTAACTGTTTTAACTTTGAGTGTAGAAATATGTTTTATATTTAGACCCACCCACACATGGCAAAAAAGATTGCTAACCGAACTAGCAAGGCTACAATTTCTGTGGAAACTTATGAAAACTAAAATGTAAATCATTTTAGTTATTCTCTTACTTTACTAGCTCTCTCAAGTCAGATACAAACATAAAAATATTAAATTTAATAAATTCTAAATACATCAATATACATATAATATTCTTACAGAATCTACACAATACATCACATTTAATGGCATGACTTAAAAATATGAGTTATTATTTATTAGGACTACAGTGTCTGCTTTGGTTTGGTTGTTGATGTATGAGTGTGTGAATTCCATACATGTTTTAAATTTACGTTTACAAAAAGCTGTCAGCAAAAACACAGAAAAAACTTTCAAAAATGCAATCGATACTCAAATATAGGGAGGTTGTATTTAGGCAACATGTGTCCTTCCTGTGAGAATTTTTTACAGTCCTAACCCATTTGAGTTTTTTGAACTGAACAGTCCTGACTTACTGGGAACAAGGTGTTTCCTGGGTGTGTTTTTAACTTTATTCAGTGTGCCTGTTATTTACTTTAACACACCTCTCTCTGGCTCCCCCTGCAGAATACCTACAGGCAGTGCAGGCCAGCTCCATCCTCGCCTGCATCTTCTCTATCCTGGCTATCTTTATGTTCATTGGTCAGCTTTTCACTCTCTCCAAAGGCCAGAGGTTCACCATTTCTGGCATCTTCCAGTTTCTGGCATGTAAGTATTGCCATTTATATTCTGCAGTTTAGATTATTTTAATATTCAATGCTGACTATGTTTTCTCGGATCTTGTCCCAGGCTTGTGCATCATGATTGCAGCCTCCATCTACACAAACCAATTCCACGTAGATGAGAAATTTGGAAACTATGGACACTCCTTCATCTTGGCTTGGATCGCCTTCGGCCTAACGTTCATCTCGTCCATCACTTACTTTGTGCTACGTAAGAAGGCGCAATGATCTAGCCCCCAGCAGCCAGCCACTAATGACTGGATGTGACCTCAAAGCTGAACTAGGAGTATTTTTGTTATTACATGAACAAGAGTGACCATGATGCCTTGACAATTTTAGAATAAATAAAAAAAAATTCATGATTTTGACCTAAAGCACATCTGTGGTATTTTAGATTTATGTAGAGTACATTGTGTAGGAGTTTTATTATCTAGTGTCGTACTGAATTTGCACTGGCTTTACAGCACCAAAGACGAGCCCTTTTAAAACAAGGTGTTCAAGTGTGTTTGTACAGATGACAAATTCCTTTAATGTAACAGAATTAAACACATTCCATTCTTCCGTACTGAATGAAAAAATCCAATTTAACAGATATGCAGAAGCAGACTGTCCTACCTGTATGTATATAACATGTGTTGTTTCTTTATCCTACTGTTACTTCCTGTTATAGATTATTTTTTTTTATGATATTAAAGATTGATTCACAACCACTCACCATTTCCTTTCACTTTCCATTAAGTAAAGACATTGGCAGCAAGTAGTTACTGTCTGTGATTATATATCTAGGTTAGCTTGTACTAGTGACTTGGAAATATAGGGTATATACATTGTAATGAAATTTTTGGTTGTACATTGAGAAGCTAACACATGATTTGCGATTTTGAGATCAACAGAAGCCCCTGAGAGTTAGTATCTATCACACACTTACTGTAGTTATTGCTCTAGTGCCTTCATCTGTTGCTATAAAACAATGCTTTCACTGGAAGAATTAGTGTCTCGAGCTCGGCAAAACTCCTGTCTGCTTCTGGTTGCAATTAAATGATCCTCACTCACTTCTATTCCAAAATACTAGACTACTTCTTACAAAACACACTTACATGAATGAATGTTTGACTAAAGTGGGCTGTAGTCATCCTCTTCTTCATATCCAGGACAAATGTCATGATGTCGTAAATGTGGAAGGTGCACGGACACAGACAGTACGGGCGAGGGACACGGTGAAGGCAAAGACAGGCGGTGATAAGGTGAACCGGGCGCTGGATGGGACGGTGGAGGGGGGAAGGAGAGAGAGTGGTGAAGGGGTGCAGAATGTCCATGCTTGGGACCAGAGGATGAGGGTGGTGGTGGTGCAGGGGTCGGGGGCTCATAGTAAGGGGACAGGTGGGACAGGCGCGGGGGAGACGGAGGACAGGTCACGCTTGCAGGTGCAGGGGTGTAGTAAGGGGCGGGGGGTGGCAGTCCCACGAAGTTGAAGCTCCAGGGGTTAAGGCTGGAGATGCGCCGTGGCCCCACCATCAGGACCTTCTTGGTGTAGTTGTTGAGAGTGGACACGCCGGCCGACATGCACACAGTGAAGGCCAACCACGCCACGCTGAGGGGCGCACAGCACAGCATATTTTTTGACAAAGTAAAAGTAGAAATACCTAAAAGTAGAAATACCTAAAAACAAATGTTATGATGAATTCTAACTGACTTGTATGTTTTAAAGTTTTGTTGGTCCAGATTTTTTGTTGTGCTATCTATTATAAAAGTATAAAAGTACTTTTTTTACTTAAAATAGCCTTACTGAGCATTAGAACATATCAATTAGGCACACTGAAAAAATATATTCATAAATCTGGGACTCTGTGGGACCTAAAACAATCAACCAATAGTAGACCTTGGGGGTAAGGCTGTTATTGGTTGATCGAGGTAGCTTCGCATTCTGTAATAAGGAAGTGCTCTGTTGTAAACATTAGCGCTGATGCTAACTAGTTGTACAATGGCTGAGAAAGAAAACTGAAGCAAATATCTGCAAAAGAAATGCTGTTTTCAAAGTCTATGAAGAGGAGACGAGAGGAAGGCAAAAATAATTATGCTAAAGTCATTCTTTTTGGATTTTTGTTATATTTAGAGATGCTAAAGCTAATCACGATTAGCATTGATGCTAACGGTGCTCTTTTGGTGCCAATAGTTACACTAATGGTACAGTTATATTGGCAAGTGAGTCTGACATTGACAGACACTAGTTTCTGAATCGTTGCAAATAACCTCTGTAATACCCTTAATTTAATTATTTAATACACTATAAAAACTGAATTTTACGTGCTTGAAAATGTGTATTGGGGTATTTTAAAGTATATTTTAAAGGTACCAGAAATGCCACTGTCCACACCTCCAATTTTATGTATATGCCACAATACTGACTTGTTACTACCCTGCCCAAAGGGAGCTACTTTCAACACCTAATGTTGTTTATGTTTTATTTTTTGTGTAAATGGAAAAGGAAAGTAGTTGCGTTTACATCTCTACAGTTGGCAGCATTCATATGTGTAGATGAACTTACTAGAAAGCCCATGAGTGTCCATAGCTGTGAGGTTTGAAGTCCTCTGGTCCCATTGATGCTGTAGTCTGAAACACCTGCATGAACATCATGTGACCCACCATGCCCAGCAGACCTAAACCAGCAGAAACACTGCTTAATGATTACACATAAATTCTGAAAGTTGAAAAAGGGCATCTGGACAAGGTTTTGATTGTTGAAAAGCTTTCATCTGCCAATCCAGCAGACTTCTTCACTGACCTCTACCTGGATGAATGACAACCTTCACCGTCGTCTTTCATTACACATAAATGTTTTAAAAGGCACTGTACATTTCTGTTAAATACAAAAAGTAAAGTAGTGTCACAGGTGACTAGAGGAAGGTCATACCTCCCAGTACAGTAAAGACAGCAGCGAATGCGTTGAGCAGCTGTCCCCAGCGCTGTGTGGAGGGAAAGAAGGCCCCCATGCACAGCTGTGCAGACAGCAGTACACAGCTGATGAGCAGCAGGCCTATGTATATCAGCTCCAAGGTCAGATACAACCACACCATCGCTGAGGACACAAGACACTAGTGTTTATACAAAGGAAGTCCACAAAGGAGAGAGAGAGAGTATAAAACTATTACCCTTTTCAGAACCAGGTGTCAGTGCATATAATTCTCTGCACTTCTCTTCTGAAAAACACATTGTAAGAGAAATTTAGTAAAAAAAAAAAAAATTCCAACAACAGCTGCTAGTAGCCTAGCCTTATTGAATGAAATGATCTGTGCCTGTGCTTTTATAACATGTAAGTGTTTCTCCTCGGAGTGGCCGAGTGTGCCTTTAGAAATCAGGTGAGGAGCTCAGTTACCTGAGAGGACCTCGCAGTAGAGCCACTGCTCCTTCACATGGATTATCTAAGGCAGGGCTGGGCAAACTTTTTGACTCAAAGGCCACATGGGGTTTTAAACAGTGTCGAGTGGGCCGGCTGATATTGTATTCTTTGTAAACTAAACAATTTCTGACAAATGAGACATACAGCCTTCGATCGGACCTCAGTGAAAACATATGTCCATGTGGAGCTAACTGGTTACTGCAGGTTATATCAACGTGATAAACTGGCAATATTTGATCATTTAAAAAAATATGAGAAAATGCTTGGCAGGCCGGATTAAAAAGCCCAAAGGGCCGCATGTGGCCCCCGGGCCGCAGTTTGCCCATCCCTGGTCTAAGGGAAGTGTTGGGCATGTCCCGCCAAGAGACACTGAGGTCAACCCAGGACACAGAACACTCTAGAGGGAATATGTCTCGTGGCTGGCCTTGGAATGTAATGGAATTGCCCCAGAGAAGGAGCAATAATTCTCCTTGCATTAGTTTTGAATCATGTGACTTTCAAATGAAATTAATTTGCAGTTTGTAGAAATTTTTACTTCTCCATGTTTTATTGTCAGCTACTATGGCAATAAATATTTTTCTGGCATCTTTTTCTGACTTTTGAAAAAACAGTAGATAAGCAAAATCTCAAAATCCAGGGTCATCATTGAAAATAACAGTAAAGGTTAACCGGAACCCACCATTGAAATCCCTTCCTTGACATACTTGTAGAATGACTCTTAAGTATCATTCTAATAATCTCTTACAATCAGCTTCAAATCATCTGGCAATGAGACATGAGAGCGTGTTTGTGAATTCTATTAACCTTTCTCTCGCCGACGTTTTTAATCCATAATTGAGTCATGCTGTCTAAAGTCTAAATCTCTGTGGCCGTATAAACAGTGCACAAAATCCTCTTTGGACCACACACATAAACACATCACAGTCACACATATTAAAACACCTGGGGGCTTACTGCACATTATCATCTATGACCTACTTCACTGTCTGCTGCTTCCTCAAAGAGTGGATCCTCATGTCACCTTGGGAATAAGTGTCACATGACCGGGGGGTGGGTAAAAAAAGATCTATTAGTTTACATTTAAGGATTTGCTATAGCCTAAGCAGCTCACCCCATTCGTCTGAGTAGATGTTCTCTTCACACGTGATGAAGAGGCCAGTGTGGAACACAGGGAAGACAAATCGGTCATCTCCGGTCTCCCAGGAGAACTGGATGCTGGAGGAGTTGGAGACACCGGGGACAGGGATGCAGTTGCTGTGTTTGGTGGGGGTACAGAGGGGCTTGGGCACCTTCTGTTTACCCACGCACCAGTAAGAGGAGAGTAGAGCCACGGTGCCCAAGAACAACGACACCAGGGTCTGCATGAAGGACAGACGAGGGGAGCGCATCTGCTGCAGGAACGCCATCCCTAAAAAAAACCCACAAAATATTAAAAATGTCATTTAATTTTGTTTACAGTACATTTCTACAGTGGCCCAACATTGAGACCTAACCTACTATTTGGGAAGCAAAAGACACACGGCATAATATATATTTTTTGTAAGCACTAGACATGATTGTATATATCCACGATTCACCTGGCACCAGCATCCACGCCTTCAAACTATAGTCACACACATTCCTTTTCCTCTTCATTCTCTTACATAGAAAAGCTAATTATTTTTGAAGACTAAAATTATTTCCATTATTAAACATTAACAATAGAATAAATAAACAGTCAAGAGTAAATGTCATTAAACTCGACTTTCCACACTCGAAATACACTTAAAATATATATATATATAAGCAGTGGTTGTTGGTTGTCAAGGAGAACCCTTTCTGCCCGACTGCCTGCACTGATTAGCGAGGCGTTTAAAGTAAAAAGGAGCCAATGGTTTTACATGACTAATCACCTTCAGAGAGTGAGCGGAGTGACAGAAAATCAGCACAACGCGAGTAATTAGCAACCTGTTAAATCAGGAGCAAAAATAAGTGAAAATGTTTCTGTCGCTACGGAAAATCTCCAGGAGTCACACGCTCAAAGGAAGCATGTTCAACACTTGACATCAAACGGTGTATTTCAATTTAAAGTAATGAAATAAGAAGCACTCACCTCATTCAGATATGGCCCACTTTATGTCCTCATGTCTTCCTGTAATGTGCACAGGATCCTGGCCGTAACACTGACCTCTTCTATGGGCCGTCAGTCTTTATGATCCAAGCCTACTGTGAGCATATCAAACACACACACGCTGGCAGCGACACACGCTCTTTAATCCATCTATATAAATAAAAAAACAAGTCAACTCCATCTGCTTTCATTTCCAATCGGACACTCATTTGGCTTTGCTCCATTCATCTTTGCCCCCTTCTATTTCTATTTCCATCCACAGGAAAAAACATCATGCAATATTTTTTGTTTGGGAACGTCGACCTGACCTTCACAGATGTAAAAAAACAAAAAAAACAACAACAGAATTACATTGATTTGCTTGGCCTGATTAGAAAGTTATCGTGTCTATTTTACTTCTGGTTAGAAAGGGTATTAACAGTAACAGTTTAACATTCATTACGACTTCATTTGAAATCTGTTAACAAGCCTACCTAACCCAGCTTTTTAAAAATTATTTTTCATTATTTATTTATTTCTGAAAACTTCTGGAAAAATTGTCTTACGAAAATAAAATAAACAACATTCCATAAACTCATTGATTACTGGTATTTTTGTGAAATGTTGTAGACATGGTTGCTTTTTGGTCAAATCAGACAGGCTCATCTTTAAATGTCCAGTTAGACAGGTCAAACTAATAGCTGATTTATAGAGAACGAGTTAGAGTGTAAAATATGCAGCAATACTAGATTGTATTAACAGCAGTCGATGAACGTATGTGGGATTATGCTCAAAGTTTGCAGTTCCATAAAGACTAAATCTGAACACGTATTTTTCTTTCCTATCTATTTTTACCGTTTGGTTGCTCCAGATATATAATGAATAATACTGCTCACATGCAGATGAACTCTTCAGAAGAAGGGTTTAAAAAAATCTATGGAAAATGTAAATAAAAATAAATTGGTTTAGGTGCTTGTTTCTGAAAGGAAAGTGGAAGGCATCTTTCATGTGTTCTTATTAGTGTTGTGGGTGACTGGAGGCTATCGTATTAACTATGGGTCTTAGACAGGGTACAACCTGGACAAAGGCCAGTTTGTTGCAGAGCTGACACAGAGACATTCACTGACAAGACAAGTCTCTACCCAGATTAATTCACAATGGCCACAAGTCACCAATTTTCCTAACACATGCATACTTTTGAATGGTAGAAGAGAGAACCCGCAGTAACACAGGGAGATCATAACATTGTGTACCATTTTCACCTGGTTGAAAAATGAGTTAAATAAGTGAAACAACAATGAAGCATTTTTAGTGTATTCATTATTCATATACATATTGACAGGTTTCTAATACAGCATGGTTCTGATGGTGTAACTGTCTTCTTTCAGTTTTTTTTTTTTTTACAAGAATAACAATAAAAAAATCATAAAGACAACATCATGTACCACTCACTTTGTAGTTTTTTTTTTTATGGCAATGCTTCTTTTGAATGGACTCTTCAGGATCAGTCCCACTCCTCGCCAGTTAAGTACATGTTTAAGGTCGCATCCTCTTCAAAAATGTCCAAGTGCTGACACGTATAGTCCCATAACGTCATATTTTGAATGTTTGTGCACTCAATAATACACTATCCCACAGCGGGGTCAAAAAGTCCACCGTAATCCCATAAACATGGTCAAAGATCACAGATGTCTTACACACTGTCCTTTTCTTTGCGAACAAGTGAAAAATAACATTGTTGTTCGTTGTATTTTTCGCAAATACTATCTGTACCGTAAAAATCCCGATGATGAAAAATAAGAACACTTTTTCAAAAGGACCAAAATGGACTCCACATATCAGCATTTTTTGTACACGCACTCACCTCTCATTCATACACATGGACTTTTGAAAGGCAACAGATGTCCATTCTGCAAGGCATTATAATGTCTTTGTGGCAAAAACTCGACCCTGACGTTCCTCCACACTCCTCTCCCTCTCCAGGAATGAAATAAAAGAAAATTGAAAATGATCAATATAAAATTCAGATACATCCATTTCATCTTGATAAGTAAATACTGACGAGGATATATAAAATTATAATGAGAACTAAAATAAAAGTCCTAATATAAGATAATACTCATCTTGATTTCACTGTCATTTTACAGGTGTAAAAACTCCCTATACATAAAGAGGTTATCTGAAAGCAAAGTAAAAAGACAATACAGATGGTAATAAGAATAAACAAGAGCTTGGGCATCTCATGAAACTTTGATCCACTTCCATTGTTGTAGGGTTTTTTTTCATTCCTCTTTCTTGCATGTCCGATCTTTTGCATGGAGCAATACAGCTTGTAAAAATGGTTTTGTGGTTTGCTGTCCTAGAGGTGAAAGAAGCAGATTCCAGTTTCCAGAAATTGTACATTCCCTTTAGATGTTCTCGAGTAGTGGCCAGTTTGATGTTTTGGGGCAGCTTCGTACACAGATCACTGGTCATACATCTGCAGGCCAAACCAATCTAGAGAGGACAAACCATAACATATGGCTTAAAGTTGTGCATTTGGTTCAACACCAAATAGATACATAGTGGATTTTATATTCGTCAACAAACTGATAAAAATACAACTGGCATTATTTCTCTTGACGACACACAGCACCTATCAGCACTCAGCTGTGAAAAGCAACAGAAGAAAAGGCTAAATGTGGTTTCCATGAGGACAGGCTGAGCTGAACGTGAGTGGGAGGGAGTGGGACAAATACATTGAGAAATACAGGCTCTAAGGTGAGCTGAGAAGCAGCACAATTGCTCCGTGAAATTAAATTGGAATGTCTAAAGAGAAAAGGCACAAACAGCCACAGGCCTCGAAATGAGAGTTCATTTAGCCAAGCAGCACTAATGAGAAAGCAGCCTCCCACCAAACAATGAAACAGATGAACATTTATCAGAGCTAATCGAACCTATTCACTGTGTGCTGCTGCAGCAAAACAGCATCAAATGAAATGCACACACCCACTGTTTGTTTGCAGTTCAAAATTTTTAAGACATCTTTGAATGATTTTTGGCAGTAGATTTGTATTCAGGAAAACATATTAACTATACTACACTATATTTACTACTGAAAAGGCACCTAATACGGAGCTTATGAAGATGACCACTAGTATTTATAGCTTACAAAGAAAACCACAGCAAAGACTGATGCTGACATATCATAAAGTCTTAATGATGTGTAAACAGCTGTGAGTATGTGTTAAACGATACAGGTCGTTTTCAATAACATAAATAACTAAATGGTGTTGTTCCTCAACTTGTGCTAGTATTCTTGTTTGTGTTTAGATGGTGAACTTTACTGTGGGGCACATATTCTGTTAGATATAAACTGTGGCATAATTCCAGCAGTGTTCAGAGTGAGAGCAGGGAGGAGGCTGGTGAGACTTTGTTTACTAACATTTCTTGCATAATAGCTCCGATACAAATCTACCGAGCCATCCACTATTAGACAAACTATTAGTCTGCTTATCTGTGTGTGCGTGCGTGCGTATATGTATCTGTCTGTGTCTGTCTGTCTGTCTATATATATATATATATATATATATATATATATAT
>JAVQKC010187579.1:0-20285 GCA_036025475.1 Philypnodon macrostomus | reverse complement strand
TCAGGTATATTTGACAGCCTCTAACTTGCACATACTTTGCCTGATTAGGCTCAAACCTGAAACACCTAATTACCCCCCGGCCCTGAACACATCTGACCAATATGATGGCAGTTACCTCTATAACGCCCCTTATAGGCTGAAAGAAGAATGTAGTTTTAGGGAATTGTACATAATTTGGTAAAAACATGGTTTTGGGGCAGGGGCCTCTTAATTGCTCGTTAACAATATAAAAACCCTTAGAAATCACACAATGTCTGATTAAGGTGACTGTTGGTACCAGTTGTGGCAGACGTATGGGGCCGTTTTGTCGAAATACACCTTGCTGTCGGGGATGACAGCACAGGCCTAGTTATTCAACTTAATTTGGTAAACTAGCATTACAAAGCCAATACACCTCTCCAGTGTTCCTTTTCCCCTGTATGACAACTCAAGAGAATTCTTAGGTAGAACTTAAAAAGCGCCAAATACAGAGGGCCCCCAAATCACTAGATTCACCATTGGATAAGGGGTTAGGGTTGATAATAACATAGAATTGATACATAATTACTATTTTACTACCTGTATATTACCTGATTATTACCACATTGTTGCCATATTACTGAGACTCAAGTCAAGATGAATACTTTGACCTAAAATCAAGATAATCCTTTTTTGCTGTGCAACTACATTTTGTCCTACAAATCAAATGTGACTTGGTGCGTGCTGCCTTCCTAAGCATCAATCTCTGTGACAGTGTCAAAGGTCATGTCCCATCTGCACAGCTTTTCCTGAGGCAGTTTGTGAAAGAGCACACATTCACACTTACTCACCCACACACATGCGCACACACTCGCACACATACACACACACGCGTCCAGTCACACAGAGTCACAGTGATAACAGCAGTCAATGTTTCACTACAGCACTGACACCAAACTGTGGCTCAATGGCCCAAAAGCAACCAATCAATGGGCCTTTTTAGTCAGTCCATTGATAAGAAAGGAAGTGGTCTGACTGTTCTCTCTCAGGTAAACTGGAAGAGACTAAAACCGACCAATTCAGAGAAATTTGGGATCTGAAAATGTCAAAATGCAGTTCAATAAATGTAGATCAATTGCCTGATATGTTTGTGGCCACTCTTCTCAACTTGACGGGTGAGTTGCAGTATTGGAAAGAGTTCTTCAGTAAGTTTTAACAACTAACTTAAATGTCCTATATTATGCTTTATTTGTTTTTTTTTTTGCACATTTAAGTCTTGAAGTTTTGCTAAATCACGCTCACAATATTTATCTATGGTTTTCAGGGAATTCCCAAAAAACTCCAACCACTTTTGACTTCTTCTGGGATGACAAAGACTTGACATCCTCACAGCCGAACACACATCTACTCCAATCAGCTATGTTGTTAAATGGTCGTGTCAAAATTGCTTCTGTGGGTGTCTGTTGACAGTTCAGGAGCAGGCAGGAGCACTTCTAGAGAGGAGTGGTTTTCCCCTATTTGTTACATCACTAGTTGGAGAGGAATATAATCAACATAATAAGCTAGGCCCTGACAGCAAGGGATATATCGGCGAACATGGGAAGGGTCTATTTGTCTTTTTTGGTGTTTGTGAAAGATGTTTTGCGAAATTTGGTAAATTTCCCTATTCTTCTTTCAGTCTATAGGGCATGCTATAGAGGAATTAGAGTAATAGTTATAGAGTAATTAAGTAATTAGGTGTTTGGAGGTTTGAGCCTAATCGGACAAATTATTTATTAATTAACAAATTATTATATGCAAGTTAGCAGCTGTCAAATATACCTGACCTCCCAATTTCAATCCAAAATGGTCAGCTTCTTGTTTGTTGTAGGGTGGGGTCATAATAATATTTTATTTTGGGTACACTGGGGAGAATCACTGTACCAAGTTTCATTGCTCTCTGCCAAAGTAAGTGTGTCCAGGGTCCCATAGGGGTCATAAACATGGGGGCGCTATAGAGGCATTCTTGTTTTGACCTCTGTAATGTGCCTATGTACATTAAATATACAATTGCCTGGATCACTGTGCCAAAATTCATGCAATTTTATTTTATTTATTTATTTTATTTTTTATGTTCAGCCAGATTATTGACATCAGGGCATTGATTAGTTAATTATTTAATTGTCAATTGTAAAAGTACCAAAATCAATCCAGTTCAGTGTCTTTCTGATATGTACCTGTGTGCAACAGTTTAAACTGATCCAGCAATTCTTTTTTGAGTAGGATCGTGAGGACTGTTTTTTTCCCCTTTGACTTGGCCCGCCAGGAAGTCCCAGAATTTATAGATACTAAACCCAATTACTGTATGACATAGGCTGAATAACTAGATTCCCCATTCAGCTCAGAGTTGGCCCAATGGTTGGCAGTCAGATTTGACTGGATTGGTAAAATAGGAAAACATTTTACTGAATAATGGTCAAATTGTGTTATATTTTCATAATGTTTAGACAAAAATCTTAGTCCACATGAATAGGAATGTTGACTCTATAATTCCCCAGATTACATATTACTACACTTAAATAATATTCTTATTATCTTTGTAATTAAGAAAAGGGCTTCAATTATTGAGACATTGACAATGATCTCATTAAATGCCAAATATTTAACATTTGGTCCACGGACCAGTAATCATTTTTATTTTGGCCTCCTGAGGAAAAGAGTTTGGACCCTGGCTTTAACATAACTCTCTCTGGTTGAATATTGACAAGCTGTGTAGCTCAATAGTGAATTAGAACTTCTAAAACCGTTGTATTTTTGGCGTCTAACCATTTACTCAACAGAATGGACCAAAACCTCCTGTAAAACCCAGCACATCCACAGAGCGAGTTACATCATGCCCTAGGTGCTACTTAAAAGCTGTATCCTCGAGGCCTGCTGTGGCGAGCCTGCGTGCTCTCGGCTGTTCACCGTTGAGCCGTGTGAGTGCTGGGCAGGTGCTGACAGACAGAGCACGCCTGCACCTCCTGACTGCCTCTCCATCGGGGGACGAGATAGAGAGGGAGGACAATAAGCTAAAAAGGCTTTGTTCATTGAGAGAGCACTGTGGATGGGTTATGTAAAGTGGATAATGAGCAGACCACCTCAGAACCATGCAGCCAATTACACCAACGGGCAATCGCTGTATACTGTAGGGGTTATGTTTGGCGATGGTAGCTGTTTGGATTTGATTGAGTTTGATTATTCAGCCAACCAATACATAATCTCTCTTGGTTGGAGGCTGCATGTCCTCCCTGTGTTCGCGCCAGCCTCAAAAGTGTTAGATACAGAATATTGGTGTCTCTCAATTCTCCCACGTGAATAAACGTGTGTGTATTTCTGTGTCAGCCCTGTGACGAACTGGCCACTGTCCACAACGTATCCTGCCTATGGCCCATAGCTGCTGAGATGAAAATACTGTATTTTAATATTTACATTATTACTTTTGGCAAGATCTGAAGGCTTGTTTTTAGCAATTATTTAACTTAATTAGGTATTATTAATCATATCAATTTTATTTGTATAACCCAATATCACAAATGAAGTTCCCTCAAAGGGCTTACAGAATGAGGTATATGCAATACACAAAAGAATAGACAAAAGGACTGTCCTAGGACCTCCCTTGTCCTTAGACCTACTATCTTGGTAAGGAGAAAAAAAAACAGTGGCAACTTTAAACAGGTATGAATGATGATGTTTCATAATAACTATAGAAAGTATCACTGAGGGGGAGTCGAGTAGTGATGTTCATGATGTCTGGCCCCTACCCTGCACCCTCTCCTCTAATTAAGGCCTCACTTCAGGGTGTGTAGCCGGGCACAGGGATTACATAATGCACTCGGATGTGCAGTAACGGGCCAGTCCCGATGGACGAAGGCAGCCCGAGAACGAGCAAAGGGAGAGGCATTTCAAGAACTGGAGATTAAGTCCTTTCATCTTCAAGCACACTCATATTTCCTAAAGTTAAGTACGAGATGTGGACTGTGCGATTACTCTGTGCCTTCACACTACCCACAGACAAGTCTCCCTCTCCTCTGACTGCGACCGACGACTCTGCAAATGTGCATTCATACCCTGTGGAAGACTCAACTCCCCCAGTCCTCCTGCGTTAAATACAGCCATTTCTAAGAATCACAGTTCAAAAAGGAGACAGCTCCCATTTCACAAGAGAACAGAGTCAATGGCTGGGGCTGGGAACCCTGAAGTGGATGCCCCAGCAAGACGAGGATTATCTGCCACGCTTTACAAAATGCTACTGTGTTCACTCCGCAGTCAAAGGAAGGGTTAGCTGCAACTATGCTAAATGTGACATTGTTTGGGTTAAGCGTGTTGAAATATTATCTGATTTTTACATTGATCTGAAACCTATTTTCATACAAGACATAGAGAAGACACTGTAATCTTATCTTTGAAGAGACAAGTATTTTCGATTTTTGTATTCACTGTCTGAGGATGCTTTTTACTACTACTAAAAAGCAAGGAAGTATAAGCCCATACATTTACAGTAAACAATGCTCTGTTTTACTTTCAACATAATGGCAGAATTAACAATTGGATTTCAATGAAATAGTAACAAGAAGTTGCTAATGAACCAAGGAAGAAAGAAAGATCACTGTCTGGAAAGTCAGATATTCCTTTAGATGATTCATTAATGTTATGACATCAGGCATAACACTTTAACCACTGACAGGTGAAGTCGAACAAAAATTGTCTCTTTATCGTGGAACTTATATGAAAGGGTTACTCAACATTTCTTGAGCCGAGGCACACTATTTAGTCGAGAAGAATCTCACAGCACACCATCCGCCTAACATATTAGGACACTGTGTTCATAATACAGTATTTATAATGACTATACACACTTTTATCTCACCCAATGAAAGGGAAGAGTGTTCATTTACCCTGACTATCACCATATTGTAGTTTCAGACATTCAACAATGGCAAATTGACTTCAAAATAGTATGTTAGGAAACTGTAAAGTTCAAGGCACCTGACAATCACAGTGTTCCCCGGCACACTGGTTGAAAATCAAGGCTATAGGGGATATAATTATATTTGTGATGTGAAGTGTAAGAATGTGCACAAGTTTGACAAGGGCTAAATTGTGGTCTCTAGACAACATTTATAAAACTGCAGAACTTGTGGGGTGTTTCCGGTCTGTAGTGGTCACTATTTATAAGAACTGCCCAAGGAAGGAACAGTTGTGAACCGACTAGTGGTTAATGTGGATTGGAACACTGATTTAGCATTAAACCAAATCTAGAGGTGGGCAATGTGGCGATAAATGATGACGTTATGATCATCTGCTAACCTGGACCAAGATCGTCAACATCAAATTTGTATTTAAAAAAGGTTTTGTGAAGCAGCAGTCTTCTGTGTAAGACAAAAGATACAAAGTTAACTAAAATTGTGATAAAATCTAAATTGTGATATTATATTTTTACCACATTGCCCACCTTTAATTACAATTAGAATGGCTTGTCTGTGCTCTCTGGTTGCTTCAAAGTCTAATTCTAAATGCTGTGTTGAAAGTAAAACGCCTGAAAAAGTTGCCAATCGACAGAAGAACCAAGTCAGTGCGAAGGTGAGCCGTCTGGGGAGCACTTGTATGCCTCTCCATGTCAAGAGGATGGCACTATGACATAAAGATCTCTATTCTGACTCCAATCAGACAGGCTCTTGTATGATTAAAGCAGCCATGCAATCAGCGCACCTCATTGTGTGTTTGTGAAAAAGGCCAGGACTTCTCAACTCTATCTGCTCGCTGACATTAATCTGGTGTCTTCAGTGATGCAGAAAGACATTGATTCAGACAAAATGTATGTAAATGTTCAGTAAACAAAATGTATGTGCTGGGTGAATGCCAGTCTATTCAAGTCTTATGTTTTTGTTATGATTTTTGATTTATGCCTTACGGCTGGGTCTGCGTGTCCTCTCTGTGTTTACTGTGAGTTCTCTCCGGGTTTCCAAAAGACATGTATCTAAAATTGGTTCTATAGTAAATAAATGTTCTGTGTGAGCCTTGTGAGTAAATGGCCATTGTCCAGGGTAAAAGCACATGTTAGCTGGGATAAATGAATGAACAAAAATTAATGAATGCAATTGAAAACTACAAAGCACAGCTCATGACGTATGTCTTTAGAAATGACTGCAATGTCACACCTAGCTGATCAATAGCCATCAAGTGGATAGCAAAGGTGTCATGGCAAATCCTCACCCACAGCCAAATGAGCTACAGTGATGGCAATGTTTATACTGAAATCTCACCTGAAAAGGCCAGAAAAAACTAATTCTGTGTTCTGTGATACCATCTCACATCTTTTCAAGTTCAACTCTGTGCAAATGAGGAAGAACACTAACCAATCACAGAACAGCAAAAAAAAATCCAGTGTCTTCAGCGATGCAGACAGACGTGTGTGCCAGCTGTCGGCCATGGTGCTCTGCTCCCGTCTACTGTTCCGAGCCTGTGCCGATCTCCACGGTGACTGTCCGACGCACGGCACACTCTGTTTTCATAACAGCTCCGGCTCGGCGGCTGGCACAGCTGTTCCATGGGTCCCCACGGCCTTTTAAAAACGGCAATAAATCAATCCCGGCACTCAATACAAGCAGGAAATTGACCAATTAGAATGGCCCAAGATGCTTCTGTTCAGCCGGACGGTCTTACAAATTGGCTGGCTATTTATACCAACGCAAGAAAAATTCACCACCAACAATAGATTTTCTTAATTTCTCAGATGAGCTCTTAGTATTCGAGGTGTAATCACACTCCCCTCATTTAACAGAGTCTTTGTGAAGCTGCAGCTACACTTGCATTCATTACCACTGTTTCTATTAGGAGGACTCAAAGGGGAGCAGAAGTCAAATGACACTATTGTTCTCAGGTTAATATCAATATAAATGTGTATTTTATATAAGTAAGGGTGTCGACTGCCAAACTCACTTAAATGTGTTCTCTGCATTTGACCCATCCTCCAATGCCGGAGGGGCAGCCTGTCAGGAGCAGTGGCCGACCGCAGTGTAGCGCCCCTGGACCCTAGAATCTTGGGGACCTATGTAGCTGGATGATTTTCCTATTGTGCTTGTTTTTGGTTGAGGGGGGAAGTTTTTTTTCTTTGACCCGCTAAAGAAGAGAAAGCTAACCGAGTTAACCATGTTGATAATATTAATTCCATGACTGCTCCTTATAAGAATACCATCCACAGGTTTCACACAGTGCCTAAGAATCTTCATAATTAATAAAATACTTGTTTATTGCCTCTTAACTATAATTGCTCATTTTTTTCGTCTTTTGTTACGAGCCAGTGTTACATCATTATTGTCTTCATTATTACTGCAGCAAAAACAACACATTTTCATTTATGAGATCTGAATGAATACCCACTCTTTCCATCCTTAAAGTGTATTAGACGCTACAGGTGCATGGGCATCTGTTCGCAATCTGTTTGTGTCTGTGTCACTTCTCAGGTTCTGTCAAAAAAACATTTATTGTGATAATTCTTCTGAAGCAGCCCGAACAGCAGCCTGATGCTTATATTGTAAGATTATCAATCTTCTAGTACAGCAGTCAGATCTGGTCCGTAGCATCTGGGAGTCTCCATATGTGCCTCTGTAACAGGTAACAGCATGGCTTCAAACTCACCGAGGATTCAGATCAATAAAGCAAATCAGTATATCATCATCTAATTCATATCATTCACCATTATATATCCTCATCGTGACATGTTTCAGCCATTTCCTGTAGTCTTCATCAGAATGTGAAGACCAAATGAACCTTTTTGGACTAATATATATTCTCAGTAAAGTATTTTGAAGCCTATTGTTTACATTCTCAAAGCCACAACTGTCCTGATATGGCAGTGACATGGCAGCCACACTACACCAACAGCCCCTCTGACCAACACTATACACCACCCCAATCAATGACACGTTCATACGAGGCAAGGCAGTTGAGGTGTCAGAACAAAATGGGGCAGGGATCAAACTACTAACTTTCTGAGAGATATATATCTGGATCTACTACAAATCATTAGTTTGTGTGAATTTTCTAACATTGTGAGGAGGTCCAAGTCTGGCCACTATATCAATGCGCTGCCAGGGGTATGCTTTCTGAGTGCTTAAACTATATTTCAGAAAGAGTGCCAAGTACAATTGAACACTGTTGACTGGCACCTGAGGTTCTCTGCATGCTTCCATAGCAGGTAACTTCTCCGGCTGATGCAACACCAAGGACTATCCAGCTTGGAGATCCAGAAAGCGCTACAATAGTGCTTTAGTGAAGCCGCTAGCTAAAAGTGTAAAAGCCTAATTAGCTCTCTCTAACAAAGTCCGGCTCTTGTGTTGTGCAGAATGCCATGAGCATGAGCAGCAGTCCCTTATGTTATGCTAAGTAGAACTCCGGCGTCATTATCATTCACAGTCAAGCTGCCCGCGGACTCATTTCTGCTTACATGTCACTTTGCGTACATACAGCCTAATAAGGTGATTAACACACGTTCCTACAAGCAGCGAGATTCTAAAGGTTACCGTCCTTAGCCTGAAAAACGCAGTCTACATAACCCCTGTGCACTGGGTTATGATCATATACAGAGCAAATGAAAACAAATGCACTCTTGCACTTGTATTTTTCACCAGAAATGATGGCCCTCAGGCATTGCAGCAGAGCCGCAGCCTGCTCTTGTGTGGGCTGTGACTCAATCTTTGCACCGTGTGATTCATCAGCCAGTCATCGGTCTGTCATCTTCAGCATTCAACTTCCACGGTTACGTTTGTGTTGTTTCTATCAGTAAAATACAGCAGCATTTTGGTCACATTTGGACATAATAGCAATTCATAATAACTGTTAGGCCAAAGACTAGTATTCCATAAACAATGAGGGATTTAAAGCCTGTTGAAGTGGATAAAAATTCTGTCTTCAAGTAAAAACAAAAACAAAAAAACTAACCAAAAGATGTCAAGAAAGGACTTGAAAAACTGTAAAAAACATATTTTTATAGAGCCATACAATATAATGTCAATATAATGTTGTTTCCTTGTCAAAAACATCTTGTAGTTGATTGTAATTTTTATTCATACAGGTTTGAGTAACCCTGTGTGCTGAGGTCACCTTCTCAGGAGCTGAAATTGCTTGGGTTATCTCTATACAGAAAAGACCTGAAATCCAACCTTCTTCAGAAACTGTGACAGCAAAGTGTTTGAACAAGTGCCTTGCCTTGTTGCCTGGTTTGGATGAAGACACCAGGGGAAGAGAGGGCCTTAGGTATATGTACCTGACCTAAGATTTTTTAAGCAGAGTAACACCAACAGCTGAGTGATGGATCTATCACTGATCCGTTCATATTGTCGTCATGTTCTTGGGCATTTCATTTATTTTCAAAAGGTTTTAAAAAGCAGGACATTTTTCTATTGAAGTTCAAAGATTACATCTGTGTTCATGTTTTTACCACTAAAATATAGCAGGATTTTCAACACTATTAGAGACGTCTTCATAATAAAACCAGGTTCAAACACTTCCCATTTTGACACTATCAATTACCCTCTTTATTCCTCAATTCCAGGCCCTTAAATATTAATACGATTCAGTAATGAGGCTGAGTGGTCGGAATCACTCAGTGTCCCTGAAGGCAGTGCGGTGGACGAGAGCACAGACCTCTCTTGATGAATAAAAGCAGCCCCATTAAGGCACACTTCACACTGGAACCTGCCGGATGGAGAGTCTCCGTGGTTGTCATAGAGAAAATAAACGTCCGTGAGCTGGCGTGCAGGTGCCTCCTCTAATAATGACATTCTTCACCTGGAGTGGAGCGCACCATGAGGCAGAGCAGACTTCATCAATCCTAATGGCTCAGTGCATAACTCTGCATGGATTTATTAGCATGTATGTGTGGGGATTATTAAGAGTGCTTTAAACAAACAACTGAACAATAGCTTATTGAAGACAAATGTGCATCTATTGATAATAAATCTTTATGTACTGAAGCAAACCAGATAAACTAAAATGTATAGTTACACCAATTTCAATAGTCCTATTGTTGAAAGCAAATATGCTGAAGAAATGTAACATTAACCTGGAATTTTTTAGATTTTTATACACAACCAATGGACAAAAAAATATCCCATGAGCAACAGAGCTGTGGTGAAAATGTCTTGATGTCTGAGGAACGTGGGCAAAATGAGATGATAGAAAAAGCTAAAGTAACTCAAAACAAACAAAAAATCTTAAGAGGACCAACACAAAATAAACAGACTGACTCAGCAGAGGACCTCACCAAAACCACAAGGTCGTCCTGTTAGTACTGTATATTGAATGATTTCCCTAGAACATAAACAGCCATTTTAAGACTAATTGCATCACAAGTGTTTACCAGTGAATAGCCAGTTAGTTACTTCCTTAGTCAAAATTGAGACACTTCCAAAACATCGTTTACCCACTTTAAGTAGCCAATTAGAATGTACTGCTTGAGAGTGGAACTTGACGGGTATCTCACAGCTGTGTCTGCAGCCAACAGTTGATGAAACAGTGCGAAGCCCAACTTTCCCAATCAAATTATGTCCTCCTGACAGTGGTCTCAAATGCAGCATGAAACATAGTCCAAAAAGTCAGGCTGGCATTTTATCAACAGACCCTCCCTCTTTTTTATGTGGAGTCTCTGAATCTTCACTATTTAGACAGTTACCTAATACGCTGTGAAATGAGCCGTGGTTCACCATCAGTGTAAAATAAATCATTCGCAAACGGAGCCTTGACAAGAGACCGTAATGTTCTGTAATACCGGGGGCTTGTAAGAGTGTATTACAAGAAACGGCTCTGACCTTACATCGAGCAACTTCCTCTAAATCCTTAGCTCATTTACAAATCCAGGTTTTCAATAAAACATGGCTTTTATGAATGTACAGAACACAGAGAGAGGAGACAGAGGAGGAGGAGGCAACCAAACATCTTCATCTACTCCAGTTCCCATGGCAACAAGTCAAATCATATTCCTATTACAAGTTTTCTACGAAATATTACCATCTGCTAAAAACATATAGTCACAAAGAGAGAAAAAAAGTTGTCTGATGAATATTTCAGAGGGATGCGCTGGCGTCATGGTCCCTGGACAAGACGTGCCTGGGAGGGATAAAGCAGACACGACCACCCCTCCACCATCGCTATTACCAGCAGACCCCCATCTCTTACCATCCTCATCACCCACCAAGTTGCTACAAGTGCTGCGACTGGTACTACAATGAGCAACATCCTTAATTTGAAATACTATTAGTCCACTATTTAAGCAATTGATATTTTCGCTTTGATAAGATGCAGGTCTCTTTAAGGCCCTCTCTCCTCCTGTTGGCCACACCCACATCACTCGAATGATCTAAGGAGAACTTCTGAAATGTATTCAATTTCAAGGCCACTAGTCGCAGTTAAGTCCTGATGGACATAACATACATAGATATACAAGATATAAACATAAAACAATGAGTGTTTACAAATGTATTTGGTTCAGCATATCATCACACATAAGTAAAATAATGTATTAAAAAACTAACAAAAAATAAGTGAGTCTAATCAAAACCAGGATGGGACAGAAACTAAATACATAGTACCTCCTTCTAAGTGCACAACAGTGATCAGTAGAATATATTGTAGATTAAATTTGACTTGAGTTGTGAGTTGTGCTGCACTAACACTGACACCTGCTGGGTACACACTCCTACAGTTGTGTTAGGGACAGATAATGGTCCAATAGTGTCTGACCAGTGAGAAAGAAAAACTACCATTTAGTGGCTAATCAAAAACAAAAGGAAAAGTCAAGGTGGTACTGAGGGGCCTCGGGCAAGAGCTTAAAATGGGCTCAAAAGTAATCAAGTTAACAGGTTCATGCATTATACCATAAGTCATTTGCAACTACCTAATGTTAGACCCTATACAAGTGTTCCTCCTGTAAAAGTGAATCACCTTAGTATATTTATTTAGATTTGATTATTGCTTAATGTTGGTGGGTTATTCTAAACCAAAATGCATTTTAAAAGTGAGTATTTCTTTTTACATAAAAGTAGCAGTCCTTGTGAGAGTCGGAGGAACTGTAGTGAGGAGTGGTTTCTTTGTTAACAAACTCTCTGCCTTGTTGATGCGTCTTACTGACCCCCTGGCTCTCGCTTTAGCCCCTCTCTGTACGCGTATGTAGCAGTGGATAAAGTAGGGGTGTCTGCCAGTGGGGCAGAGGAAGTGATTTGGCTCCAGAGGCCCCTGAGGAGAGCCTGTTTGCCTGTAAAATAATCACAAATAGCAGAGAAATGGCTCACTTTTGAACAGCGTGGGCCCTAATGTGGAAGTGGCAGGTGGCATATTGGAGCGCACTCTGATTGATGCCCAGCTGTTTGTGAAATTGTGTGTCGTCATGAATCCAGGTCAGAGTGGGGTGGTGGTGGGCCGTACCATGAGTGCTCTTCACGTGTTCTCATTCAACTTTAGGTACAGCGCACAATACAAAGTTAAACAAGGTAACAAATGGTATTACATAATAGTTTATTATTGAATCAAACAATGGCTGCTTTGTCAAAAGGATGTTCAGAATCTGTGACGTGGAATGTCGTTTGGCTATACAATGGTATAACATGTAAATATAGGGCTGCATATGAAATGCAATGTTGAATATTACGATACTGTCAATGGCAATATTTTGATCATTTCTGTATATTAAAAGTCATTTATGAGGTCAAAAAGCTAATTTAATTTGAATTTGTACAGGGATTTAATGTTCAGAACTAACCAAAACTAGAATCAAAACTTTCTGAAAGCGTCTACATTTTTATTTCTTTATTTGATTATATTAATTACAAAATTTTTTGTTATTACATATTGCATAAGGCCTCAACACCATTACTATGATTTTCATGTGATACCTGTCGTAACTATCAACAATTATCTCAAAATGTTGTAGAATCTTAGTTGGAGCCAGATTACTCAACACAGCCAAATATTAAATGTGACATTTTTCTTGCCTTCTTAGATTTGTCATTTTCCGGAAAAACTACGTTACATTTATAGAAATATGAAAATGTGTAGTCCTATTCAAAATATCTGGACAAACTCACATTCACAATTACACATTCAACGGTTCTTTGGCTCCGTTTTGAACAAAATGAACCCATAATTCTAATAATAATGTTTTTGTGTAAGTGTCTAGTTAATCACTATTCTATCACTTTTTTTTTTTTCAATGTAGAATTTGGACTGAGGAATGACACTTGGGCAAAACTAAATACATAGTGAGCACAATAACTCATTTTTCACATTATCACAATTAAGTGATTTGGAGTTTAGAGTGGGCATGTGTTTGCATATGAATTCTTTGAAAAAGTAGAAGCCAAGAGGGTATTATCAATTCCTCAAAAACATGTATAGATCAGTAAGTGCTTATATACCCTGAATATATGTGAACAGTTTGGCTTTTCTAACTCTTTGGATTAGTGTTGTGTTTTTGCATCTTAACTATCTCATAATAACACGTCGAGTATAAACCCTCAATATTTTGTGATAAAGGTCTGTGAGAAATTTGGGCAATTTTACAAGCTGTTTTCAGAATTTTGAAACAAAGCATCCTAAATCCTCACAGCAGCAGTTATCATTTTATAGTGTTTTTATTATTGCTTTTATTCATTCCTTTTCCCTTTTCCTTGTCACCTGGCCAGTATCAGCCCCTTGACAAAAGCGGGGGGCGGGCCGCCGAAAACAAACTACACCAGCCCCACACATTTCTAATGGCACTCTTTTAATCTCACAAAAGGAGACTCTCAATAGTGAATTAGGCCTTTTTTGTGCTGCCTTAATGCTTCCAACAGAAATATATGCAAATCTCCGGCTAATGCTAACAACAGCCACAAAGGATCCACTTCTACTGCTGCTTGTGTGTGTGTGTGTGTGTGTGTGTGTGTGTTTCTCAAACAGGCAGAGCACCAGAGGGACCAACGTTATACCTTTACAGAATTCTGTAGCATTCCGACAAGGCCCTTTGGCTCAAACTCAGAATGCTGAGATGTGTTCAGTCCAGCTCCTTAGCCAAGTTCCGGACAGTCTTTTATAAAGGTTTAAGAATTGGTGCATAATTCACTGCAGCGCACATGTCCTCATCTGATTCTGCCCAAATAGGTACAAGATAAAAGTGGTCTCTATCCAGCTGCAGTCACAGGTATTTAGACTGGTGAGATATTTTGAATAAGAATAAAGACCTAAAAACAGGACAGGGAAAAATGGGTAAATAGAAATGTGGTTAAGGCCTCAACAATATAAAGACAAATATGCAGTTAATGGCTGAGACAATCAGCTTCTACTAAAGGAATCTTAAGCAGTAAAAAAATTATATTCAATAAAAAATGTGCATCTGAGAGAAATGTCTCTTCAAAAAGATAAAGGATGTAAGCTGCAAAATTAGGCCTGTACAACATTAGATGTCCAGTATACAGTCAGAAAATATTTCATATGTGATATGTGATTGCCCACAGACTACCAAAACTACATCAACATTAAAAAAACAAATAAATAAAAACAAACCAGAGCTAAACCGGTGCATGCTGCTCATTTGACATGCTAAAACAGTCGCTCTGATATAATCTTTCAAAACTGTTGAAAGCTGTTTAAATAAGTCATTTGTATGCATTTTATATTATTCAAATATGATTGTGTGTGCAATCATTTCTATACAAATACACACATTATTCAAAATACTCAAATAACATTTCTACAAAAGAATAAACCAGGGCAAGAAAAAGAACTTAATACGGATTGAAAAACAATTGAAAAACAAGAATATACTGTACATCGTCTTACAGTATGTGTGTTCATATATAATATAACACAAATACTTTGCACAAATCACAAAGATGCTGTTTCTTTTAGATACATTCATTTTAATTCATTAATCTGCTAACTGAGGGCTTCATTTTATAGGCACTATAACTAACTACTAAGGCTCTAATAGAATGATGAGGTTCTATCTGCGTTCTGACTACTTTTGAGTAAATCCACTTTAAAAAGTCAAGGCTTGATATTACAGATAGAACTTTATATTTTTACATAGCCTATAAAAAGCTAAAAAAAATATATATAAATCTCAACAAAACACTTTCTATTATAAAGAGGTATCCAAATATAGGAATATGTAAATATCTCAATTTAGCCAAAAATGTCAGATAGAATCATATATTTCTTCATAATTTATAAGGGGACATAGTGTCAAAATGAAAGACTGTAACTTTACTTCTAGCAGAATATGTTACAATCTGAATTTCAAGATCAATTAAGCGTCTATTGAATCAAATCTATTCCAATCATTATTTCAGTACAAGTCAGTTTTTCACCATGCTTATCCATGTGGCACTAATATTTCCGATAAATGTTGCACAGCCATAGCAAAAATAGAATTGAAACAGCCAGAAACTGTCCAATGTTTGCCATGTTCTGCAATGGTAATCAATTCTATTAGTAAATGAATAGCATGTTCCTTGATATCTCCTGACAGACAATGATCCTCAGTGATGTGGGGATGTGAGCTGAGGCCTGCCTGGCACATTTTAACTGTGCTTCACCAGCGGAGGCACACTTAATCCTTTTATAGCTGGTGCTGCTGCAGGGGATCCCAAACACACTCTGATTAAAAAAGGGAAAAACGTGGGCATCCGAACGTTTAAGAATCACGGGCCTCCGCAGATAAAGGCGGAACATCGTGTTGCTATGGCGCCGCGTACAGAAGCACTGGCGACACCCCTCTCGCCTCTAATATATTCACATTATTTATGAAATTTTTGATAAGTAGCGTGGCAAATGCTAAATATAAATCCCAGATGCAGTGCCTTTTCCAGCTGGAGCGGCTGCCGAGCTTCCCCCGTCTCCCTTGCACCAGCCAGAGAAGAGATGGGAGCGAAAAAGAAGGGAAAGGCTCTATCAAACAGCAGCACATCCAAATGAAAGGAACAAAGGGACAATTTGATCTGCTCAAGAGGGAAACCAGATCCTCCGCTCAGATTTATACCATTCATTCGAGGAAACGAAGAAGAAAGAACGTCCAAGAAATGAGACTATTTTAACCGATGCACATTTCGACTGGATTACACTTTAAAACAGTGCTCCACAAAGGGGTTTCTAGAGAGGTGCTCAGGGAGAAATTGAGATGAATTTTGTTAAGAATTTCAAAATCTGGTCTGGAAATATTGTCATAAAATATTAATATTCAGATTTAAAAAAAAAGAAAAAAAAAAAAGAGTTGAATAAAGAGATGCATATAAGTTATGCCTACAGCAGCCATGGTTTGAGAGATTTTGATAGAGTTTCAGTCAAGCTAGTTTAAAATGCCAAATGTAATGCAAATATTATACAGAATAACATTCACATGTGTATATTAAATAAAATAAAAGTTACATTTTTGAAAGAGGTAAATATTTACTTTAGGGACATTTATGATACATATGGCCTTTAGAAAATCACTATAACAAATAATAATAATAATATATATAAACTATTTTACTATAACCATGCATAAGCTTGTAGTCATCTGTATCTCAGTCATTGTTTACATAGTCCATGCACTTTTCCTGCATTAGTCTTGTATTAGCTCCGATTTCTGTTTAGTTGATTTAAATGGTATTTGGAACGCCGCATTTTTTGAGAGGTGGTACTGCATTTCCCCAACCTGTACATATGTGCAGCAGACATATACTGTATCATACACCCGCCTCCTCCCAGCCCCGGCCCCGGCCCCTCCCCCCTGTAGTAGGGTGTACAGTCCCTGACAAGAGGCAGGACATCTCGCTGCCCGCTATCCTTCCTGTCAATACCGCACCAGCATCCATTTTCACCTGGCTGACACCTTTTACTGGTCAAGGGATGAATAAATCACACTTAGCGCTAGTCCCTCGGCGCCGCGGCTAAAAAAAGGGAGATCAACATGAAGGAGGACTACACTGTTTGGCTTGTCACGCTGCCCCCGGAGGTACGGCTGAAAAATCACCGCTGATCAAATATCATTTTTCAAGAGGGCCTTATTGCTCTTTTAATCTATCGTGCCGCAATGGATGGGCTTCTGGGATGTGTTTCATATCATCTGAATGCAAACAATCTTTCAACTGGCTTAATAACACTTACACAAATGAGGCCCATTAATTACCCGCTAATAGAATAATAGATGGGGCTGTATAGTGCAGTGCTGCAACAGGAAGAAGGTGAGCGCAAATGATTCACAAATAATTTTCCGGGAGCTGTGTTTGTCTAGCTTCATTAGTGCCCCAAACAGCCCCAACAAGAATGCAAATACAGGCACAAAAATATGCTGATCAGATGCCGCAGAGGCCCGGTGATCTATATAGATAATGATAGGAGAGATCATAGGGAAAGTCTATAGGCTCTATAATAAGGAAGGAATACAAAAACTACCGTTGATATTGAATTTAGCTGCGTGTGAATGTGGAAATCTACTTTGTAAGTTACTGTTTTTTCAAATATTTGTGATGATATGTATATTTTGTGGATAATGCTTTTACCTGCTTGCGTAAGATGGTGACGTATCCAATGTTTTATTTAAAGCTGCACTACCTACTCTGGTGCACAAAAAAAATCTTTCAAACCCCTCTCACTGTCTCACACATAGAGCACACATTGCCTAGTACATAAACCAGGAAAGTATGAGAATAACAAGCAGTGGTCTGGAGTTGGCATCATAAAACTTTGAAAAAGGGGCAATAAATAAAGTAATAAAATGCCCCTTCACATTATTTCTGATAGATTCTAGTTCTGGATAGATAATGGATGTATCAACCAATCAGAGCACTCCTGTATCGCTCACTATTGACTGAGTAATAATTTTTGCTCAGTTACAAGGAAAAAAAAACAGAAAAAACTGAAAAAAAATCAGCACAAACAGAAAAGCAAAGAGATATTCAGGTATATATAAAAACAATGACGAGTGGGGTGGTCAGGTGCTAAACTCAGAATGTGTCCCCTTAAAATCTATCGCTTGATGTTAGGAGATGCTCAAAATGAATGAACTTGAGGGGAAGTTCTTATGACACTGTCCAGGTTGTACCCACCGCACCTGAGGCCCATAGTTGCAGAGATGCTCCTGTCACCTGGGAATACATAAAGTATATAAAGTATACACAGAAGATGTTGAAGAATATTTTTCTTGAGACTACACTGATTCATACTGTGTCTATATTCAGTCCATTGAGCTTCTCCCACATATCCCTGCGCCGTGTGGAAAAATGGCCTCTGATTATCAAACCCTCTCTGATCCATGTGACACACCTGCAGTCAAAAATCACATTCATCTTCTCCACGCCATCAAAAACTAACACGCGGGTATCTTTCATGCTAACCTTACGGATACAAACTAACAAATGGAGATGGATCTGTGGCAGAGGACAGTGCTTAATGAATGATGAATTAACCACGAGGGCCCGACATCATCCATTGTGACGGGACGCTTGTTGTTGCCGTGGTGATAAACAGCGGCTCGGCGGAGGATGTGCCACTTTATCTCCGGCATTACACCAGGGTTCAGCCGCGAATCAATCATCACTATTATTACCTCAGTCACACGTGCATCTATCAACCGGCTAAGGTTACCATAACCTCAATATTAACAGAGGAGGCCCCCTCTAATAAACAGGCAGAAAGGATGGGCCGGCTGCGGGGATTTCATCTTCCTTTCACTTTTAATAAGGCACTCAGAGGAATAAAGATTACAGGCCATATTTAGCATGCAGAACAAATCAGGCTGGAGCTGCGGCTGCCTCTGCTGCTGCTACACTCATTCTGTTAGTCATTAAGACGAAGAGGAAAAAGGGGGAGGAACAAGTACTCAACATCTGTACTGAAGTAAGCATTACTGCTAATACTGCTTAAGTACAAATACTGTTTAAACCACTGATAACACAAAAAGTGGTTAGCACAGTTGACAGCAGGCCAGAAGGTCCTAGGACATGCCCATACACACACCTGTCCACCTGTGTTCTTAAAATGAGTAGAAATAGGAATGATAATAGAGAACACATTAGATTCATGCGCATAAACAAGAAAGAGGTTCCTGGGATCAGGATACAGCAAGCTTGTCTCTCTCTTTTGGGGGAAAAGGGGGCAAGAACTCGCACGAGGACGACATGTAGACTCCACTTAGATGGTATTTGATCAAATATTTGACTAATATCTTACTTAAATAAAAGTATGCTGTTATCTTCCACCTGTTCTGGTGACACCTGCAGATGTTGATGAACCCAGATACTTGTCTTTACAGGTCTCCATAAGCGTGGACCAGTTTGTTGAGTCCACAAGCCTGTTTCTAATTGAACAGTGTTTGAACCTCAGGACACAAGGCTGTAATGTTCATCCTCTTTATAAGGCCCTATTACAGCTTGGTGAAACAAGATGAAGTCATGAGAGCGAGCAGCAGGCTGAATATGGATAAGCTTCTTTGAGGATTAATGGACTTTGGACGAAAGGAAGAATGTCAGAGAGGGTCACAACACTTCTCATATTAAATGTACAACTTTTCTGGGAGACATATTTGCATATAGTTCAAAAAATGTGTGAAAGTCATCTGTCCTTTATTTGTGAAGGAGTTTAGTAGAGGTGAATGTTCAGTCTGTGATGACAACATTTGATGTCTAAACATTATAAGGGACTCCCATTGGCTAAGTCTCTGTGTCAGCTCTCCACTCCCATTGTTGACAGACATTGTGTGTAAAAAGCTAGTGGTTTCAAAAACATGTTATAGATACAGTCGTCAACAGTGGGAACCACGGAACGGCCACTCCAGGGTAAACATACTATCGTTACAATGGAGAGGAGCTGCTTAATTGTCTTTTACTCATCAAATATGGCTGCAATTCCAAACGTAATGTTGTATAAATTACATAATAAAGACCAGGACCTAGAAAGGCCAACAATCAAAATTAGTACGTAAAATACACAAGTGAGTGATCGTTAGCTGCATATTAGAAAAGTTTGGTTTTCACCCTACGCCAGAGACCACGCCCCCAAATATGACGACTGTATCTATAAAGTTCCATGCTGGTGCAACAAGCTATTTTATTGCACTTACCGTATTTTCCGCACTATAAGGCGCACTTAAAAACCTTTAAGTTTCTCAAAAACCAACAGTGCGCCTTATAATCAGGAGCGCCTTATATATGGATTAATTCTGGTTGTGCTTACTGACCTCCAAGCGATTTTGTGTCACACAGCACTCAAGGCGCTCCGTCAAAATGTTTTGGTACGACTTCGGTAAACTACAAAGCTCCGGGAGTCAGGAGCGTCGCGGAGTAATACATACC